>MU854446.1:0-94123 GCA_033296685.1 Parachaetomium inaequale | reverse complement strand
GGGGGGGACTAGGTTGGGGGAGGGGGAACGCTGTCTTGAAGGTGGGTTGATTGGGGGGGAGAAGGAAGGGGGCTTTTTGGGTGGGGAGGAGGGGGGTTGGGATGAGAAGAGGGCTTTGGAGGAGGAGAGATATCGGGATGAAGAAGAGGCCGGGGCGGTGGTTGAGGATGCCGAGGGTGATGAGCAAGCGGGAGAGGATGAGGATGAGGAGCAGGAGCTGCTGACGCTTGGGGACGAGATCGCGTCGTTTAGGGATGCGCTGGCGCTGGTGGAGGATATCGTTGCTGCCGAGGAGGGGAGGTCCCGGGAGAGGGGGGCTTGACTACGTACTACGGTTTGTCGTTGATAAATAAGTGAGCATAGCTGTCAACTTGACGCTGGCTGAATTCAAAAAGTCCTATCCAAGTCAGCAGAGTAGCAGTCAAGTCTCGTTCACCTGATGGTGGTATTCCGACGAGAGAGTGGCCTAACTCATCGAAGAGCGGACACCGTCTTTGTCTCATTCCCGAAAATGTAAGTAAGGTACCACCGACCTGGGTGATTCGAGGCGAACAATGCCCGGGAATGACAATGCCTGATACAGGCAGATAACGCACAACTCATCGCTGCCTGCCCCCCAATCGCAGAGCGCTGCTTCACACGCGACGACGACGACGAACATGCGTTGTGAAGTGATTGGCTGCCGAGGGCATGAAACACCCAAATTGGCACCCAAACCCCGCTGTCAGCTGAGTTCCAGGCCTGAGCCGGCCCTACCAGCGGTACCTGGGGCCTCGCTCAGTGGGTGGGGCTTCCTGGGCCAATCCCGTGCGCGGCGCTCTCGCAGCGGTACGACGAGAGGCCTGCAGCGCCGATTCCGACTCGGTTCGTCTCCGCCGATCCATTGGCCTGGTTCCCCATTCACGACCCAAGCACGACAACGGGCTTTGACGCTGCCAAAAACTCGGCAATTTTCGTAGCTAATTAAACCCGCCAGCGCCTCCTTGCTTCGAGATATCCTGCATCGCCCCGACCTTGCCCCGAACGAACCCTTGCAACCACACGAGCAGCCGAGAAACGAACTACCTACCTAGGTACCAGCAAACGAGAAACCTGCCGTCTGCCGTCTGCTGCCCCCAACGAGCCAACGACGACCGACTGCTGACATCATGGCCGACGACCCGCACAACACCAGCGACATCTCGGACCATGCCGAGCCGGCCGTCGCCGCAAAGGAGGACGCCGAGACCACTGCTGCGCGGCGCGAGCTGAAGCAGACGACCATCTCAGAGAAGGCGGGGCGGGATGCTGCTGTGCAGCTCTCGCAGGACGACAAGAGCGCCTCGGAGGACGATGCGCCCAAGCACAAGACCCGGCGGATCACGCCGCCGATCAGCCTGGGTGCGGCCAAGGACGAGGCTATGAAGGAGCAGCTCTCGTCGCCCAAGAAGAAGCGAGCCCACGACGAGCTCGACGAGAACAAGGATGTGGGCGAGGCTCCGCTCGAGGGGACGCCCAACGAGGCTGCCAGCACAACCACGATCCAGAGCAGGACGAACCGGTCCGAGCCCGAGAAGAAGCGGCCACGGGACCGCCAAGCAAGTGCGTCAGCGGTGCAGGGCGGGAAGGAAGAAGTCGTAAGCAGCCCACTCAACCCCGCCGTGGTACTCGGTGGTAACACAGACCAGGAACCTCTCTCGGCCAGCGCATCCCCGAGGTCCAGCATGGAGCAGTCAGAACAAGACTTGGCGGCCACGGCCAAGACGGAGCAGCCTAAGCCACCATCCACCTCGGCCTTTGCCAGCTCGGGCTTCGCCAAACTCGCAGCCTCGTCAACTTCGCCGTTCGGCAGCTTCGGTGGTGCAGGGAAGCCCAGCCTGTTCGGCTCGTCGTCAGGATCCTCTTCCCTGGGTGGTGTCCTCGGCAGCTCCAAGCCAGCGGCACCCTCAGCACCACCGAAACTCAGCTTCGGCGGTGCCGCAGCCGCCTCTCCCTTCGCCGGGCTGAACGGGCAAGCGAGCGGGTCGGCGTTCAAGTCGAGTCCCTTTGCGAGCGCGTTCGGCGGCAGCACCCTGTCCGGGCCGCGCCTCAACTTTGGCAAGCCCGGCGAGGTCCTTAAGAGCGACAAGCCGGCCAAGCCGTTCGGCGCGCCAGACAGCGACGCCGAGGACCAGTCTGGGGAGGAGAGCAACGACGACGAGGACACTAAGGGTGACGCGTCGTCCGACGAGGAGGGCAAGGAGGAGGAGAGGGAAGAGTCGAAGGGGGTGGACGATAAGAAGAAGCCGAAGCTGCAAAAGAGTGAGTTCCCGCCCTACGTCATACTTCCCATGTTTTACTAACTCGACTAGTTGTGGTCGACGACGGCGAAGGCCAGGAAGTGACGCTCTTCTCGGTGCGGGCCAAGATGTACCTCATGGAGAAGGGCGTCGGGTGGAAGGAGCGCGGGGGGGGCATGCTCAAGATCAACGCGCCCAAGTCGACCGTCGACCTGGACGACAACGGGGTGCCCGACGCGAGCTCGTTCGACGCCTCGGTCCTGGCGGACGAGGAGGACGACGGGCGGAAGCACGTGCGCCTCATCATGCGGCAGGACCACACGCTGCGCGTCATCCTGAACACGGTCCTCCTACCGGCCATGAAGTTCCAGGTCACCAACCGGCTCAAGACGTCGACGGTGCTGTTTACAGCGTTTGAGGGGGGCCAGGCGAGGCAGGTGCAGATGAAGGTGCGTTGCAGCCAGCTTCTAGGTCCCACCATGTGTCCCTGTACTGACAGCAGTCTAGCTGAGCGAGGTCAACGCCACGGCCTTTTCGCAGCTCGTCGAGATGTTGAAGAAGCGGCTGGCCGATGTCTAGGCACTGCCCCGGCGGCCGACTTTGGCACTCTCGCAACAGGATAACAACAACCCCGATCTCCCTTTCCTTTGTTCTGCAGGCAATATCGCCTGGCCTGATTACCATTTGTTGCGGAGGGGTTACGGGGGCTAGCATGCATTTAGGTAAAAGGAGGTGTTTGCGGCATTGGGAGGTTCTCTTCTGCTAGCCGGGTCTGGCGGCGGTGTCGTGGGAGGCCGGAAAAGACTACCTTACGTTATCCATCTGCAGATGGGGTCTATGGGGTACCTGTCGGTTTCTGTATATATTATCTACAGCGGGCGGCCGTCTTCCTCGTCCTCTCGGAGCCTAGCCAGTTCCCTGGTGCTCCGTTGGACAGAGGGCAACGGCGGTAGACCGGTGGCGGTTGACGGAGACAGATATCTATGATACGTGCCGTATTGTCTGAAATAAAGAAAGTATTCATGGTAGCTCGGCTTGAATCATGAGTTGTCTTTGTCTGCCCGGGAGTAGCCCCTTTCTATCAAACCCCTGGGTTACAGTGGGGCAGCCATCAGCGAAGTCAAAGGGCACACGTGCTCTCCCGCCACTTTCGCGAACCACTTAACACGCTAATCGCGTCCCAGAGACATCCTCCGACCAAACTCGATGCAAACCCAATCGTCCGACTCAGTAGCACAGGCCGCCTAGTACACCATGCCGCCCACCACCGACGGCACTGGCCTTAAGGCTAGCCTAGGCAAGCGCAAGCGCGGGCGCGTGACAGACGATTCCACGACCTCTCCCCTTGATCCTCCTTTACCAGTGAGCACATCATCACCACCATCATCACCGGCAACGCCATCACTTGCATCCCCCTTGGACACCACCACTACAACAACCGAAAACCCAGAAACAGCCGCACCACCTCCCTCCACCACCAACGGCCACTCCACCCCAGCAGGACCCAACGACAACACCAACAATAACACCAAAAAGAACAAGACCCCGCCCTCCGAGACCTCGACCCAAAAACGAAAGAAGAAAAAAACCGCCAAACCCACCCCCGCGCCCAAGATAGACAAGCCCATAGATACGGACACGGCTAAGGCTAATAATAATAATACCAACTGGCCGGCGTACCTAACGCACCTCGAAAAGACACACCGCGCCTTGAACCTAGTCTCGACGTTCCTCTCGGCGCGGCAGCGGCACGTCGCGCCGACGTGGGACACGCTCAAGCCTGCGGTCGAGGCGCATACGCGGTGTGTGCTGGAGGTGCGGGATGTGGCGGGGGTTGTGGCGCTGCGCGATTCTTCTTCTTTCGCGTTCTCGGGCGCCTCCTCCGCGAGGGTAGGGGTGGATGGAGCGGGGGTGTCGAACGCCAGTGGGGAGGGGGTGTCGAATGCCGGGGAAGGGAGGGACCGTGGGAGTGGGGGGCAGCTGGGTAATGATGGAGGGGAGGGCGGCGGCGGGCAAGGGGGGTCAAGAAATGGAAGCTGGGCTGGGAGCGGTCACTCAGGCGTGCGGTTCGAGTATGTCGACGAAGTGGAACTCGCCATCTCCATGGGCGGCGCCGAAACGGAACGCGAGAGGGAGTACCTCATCCAAGACGCCCCTCCCGACCAAAAGAAAGAGGTGCTGGTGTTTGAGTTTCTGGACGGCGAACTCAAGTCCGAAGCCAAAGGCGGCAAGGCCCGCGACAGGGAGGACCGCATGAGGATGCCCGTTTTCAGCCAGGCGCAGATGACGCGCCTGATTGAGCGGCGCAACGCCAAGTTTGTGCAGGCTGTCAATGAGTTTGTGGCGAGGTGCGTGGCCGAGGGGCTGGATCCGGAGATGGTGTTGAAGGATATGGCGGAACGGTATATCCCGAGGATGGCAGAGGCGGACACCCACAGCCACGGGAAATTGACGAGCACGCTGCCCGCGAGCATACCCCGCGAGAGGAAGAGCATCCCCGAGATTGTGCAGGAGATCAAAGACAGCCCGTGGTACACGGGCCAGATCGTGCCCGACGGACACCGGGTGTTTGAGGCGCAGGAGGCCGTCTACGGAGACCTGAACTTCCTGCTCAGCCAGGACCTCGTCAACGCCCTGTACAACGCCAAGGGGATCACGCAGTTCTTTGCCCACCAGGCCGAGGCTATTAACGCCCTGCACGAGGGATATAACGTGGTCGTGGCGACGTCGACGAGCTCGGGCAAGTCGCTGATCTACCAGCTTCCCGTGCTGCATGCCCTCGAGGACGACCACAACACGCGGGCCATGTACATCTTCCCGACCAAGGCGCTGGCGCAGGACCAGAGGCGAAGCCTGAAGGAGATGATGGGTTTCATGCCGGGGATGGAGGGGTTGCTAGTCGAGACGTTTGACGGGGACACGCCCATGAACGAGCGGAACACTATCCGCGACGAGGCGAGGATTATCTTCACCAACCCGGACATGCTGCATATTACCATCTTGCCCAAGGAGGACAAGTGGCGGACCTTTTTGAAGAATCTGAAATATGTCGTTGGTAAGTCTTGCATGTCTGAATATCAATAACACAAATTGACAGCGGCAGTGGACGAACTGCACTACTACAACGGGCTAATGGGATCGCATGTCGCCTTCATCATGAGACGGCTCCGCAGGACATGCGCCGCGCTGGGGAACAGGCACGTCAAGTTCATCTCGTGCTCGGCGACAGTAGGGAACCCGGAACAGCACTTCAAGACGATATTTGGCATCGACGATGTACGGCTGGTGGACTTTGATGGGTCTCCGTCAGGTAAGCCCTTACTACCTCGTGGAGACAGCAAGCTGACAGGCCAGCAGGACGCAAAGAGTTCCTGTGCTGGAACACCCCTTACAAAGACCCCGGCGACCCAGCAAGCGGACGTGGAAACGCAATGCTCGAGTGCTCCCGCCTGTTTTGCGAGCTGATTCTCCGCGGCGTCAGAGTAATCGCATTCTGTAGAGTCCGCGAGCAGTGCGAGAAGCTGGTCGGCGCTGTCAAGCAGGAGCTAGTCACCCTCGGCCGGAGCGAGGTGGTGGCGCGGGTCATGGGCTACCGCGGCGGCTACACTGCCCAAGACCGCCGGCAGATCGAGAGCGAGATGTTCGAGGGGAAGCTCCTCGGCATCGTTGCGACCACCGCCCTCGAACTGGGCGTCGACATCGGCACGTTGGACTGCGTGCTTACCTGGGGCTTCCCGTACACCATCGCCAACCTCCGACAGCAGAGCGGGAGAGCCGGCCGAAGGAACAAGGACTCGCTATCCATTTTGGTTGGAGACGGGTTCGCCACAGACCAGTACTACATGCAGAACCCCGACGAGCTCTTCACCAAGCCCAACTGCGAGCTGCAGGTGGATCTGGATAACATGCTCGTCAGGGAAGGGCACATCCAGTGCGCAGCGTACGAGATGCCCATCCAACCCGCCCAAGACGCCGTCTACTTTGGCCGCGACCTCGCCCAGCTCTGCGCCGAGCGCCTCATCCAAGACGACACGGGCTTCTACCACTGCCACCCGCGCTTCCGCCCGCTCCCGTCCAAGTTCGTCTCGATCCGCGACACGGAAGAAGACCACTTCGCCATCATCGACACAACCAACAACCGCAACATCGTGCTCGAAGAGCTCGAGGCCTCGCGCGCAACCTTCACCATCTACGACGGCGCCATCTTTCTACACCAGGGCGACACCTACCTCGTCCGCGACTTCAACCCGGACAAGCACCTGGCGCGCGTCGAGCGCGTCAAGGTCGACTGGCTGACGTCGCAGCGCGACTACACCGACATCGACCCGGTCGAGACGGAAGCCGTCAAGCGCATCGCGAACTCGCGCTGGCGCGCCTACTACGGCGCCATCCGCATCACGCAGGTCGTCTTTGGCTACTTCAAAGTCGACGCCCGCCGCGGCAACCGCATCCTCGACGCCGTCGAGGTCGACAACCCGCCCGTCGTCCGCCACAGCAAGGGCATGTGGCTCGACGTGCCCAAGCACGCGCTCGACATCCTCGTCGCCCGCCGCCTGCACGTCGCCGGCGCCATCCACGCCGCCCAGCACGCGCTCATGAGCCTCATCCCGAACTTTGTGGTGAGCATGCCCGGCGACGTGCGCACCGAGTGCAAGAGCGGGCTGAAGGAGTTTGCCAAGCGCGAGACGCGCCGCAAGCGCCCGGCCAGGCTGACCTTTTACGACGCCAAGGGCGGCGCGGGCGGGTCGGGCATCAACACCAAGGCGTTCGAGTTTGTTGATCTGTTGCTGAGGCAGGCGCTCGCGCGCGTGACGGCGTGCGCGTGCGAGGGCGGGTGCCCCGAGTGCTGCGCGTCTGAGATGTGCAAGGAGATGAATCAGGTCATGAGCAAGGCTGGGTGTGGGGTTGTGCTGAAGGCGCTGCTGGACGAGGAGATTGATGTGGAGGCGTTGCCGATGGGGCCCGAGGAGGGGAGTCCGGCGGGGGTTGAGACGGTTGTGTTGGCGAGTACGGTGCCGGCGAGGGATGGGCGGGGGTTGGTCGAGGTTGACGGCGGCGAGGGTGGTGAGAGGTGATGGTTGGAGGCGGAGCTGTTATTTTAGGCTTCCGGGTCTGGGCCGGGTCTTGGCCGGAGTGCTCCATTGCTGTGCCGTTGGAGCTGGGGATGGCAACTGATGAACGCTGGATTGTTAGGACCGATCATCCATCTCGTCTTTCCTCGACCGCCTCCATCTCAACAAACTTCAAAGATCCCCACGCTATCCCGAGCTAAGCTTTGCCGAGCCGACGCCATTGGCGAACTCAAGCGTCTGATCCCTGCTGATCAGCGCTGAACCCTGGTCTCAGCTTCAAAGCGACACAGCTAAGCAGGGGCAGCAACCCCAAAATCAAGCCTAAAAACAATGCCACCATTGTTGTCGACTGTCTCTGACTGCCGAGACTGTTGGCAGCCCGTCATGCCGCACGACAGAGGCTGATCAACGGGAGAGAGGCCAACAGAGCCGGCTTTCTGCACGGCAGAGGCGCGTAGGACCAACAGCGTCCGCAGGTGTTTTATGTTATCCTGTTATCTCGACGGGGGTGGCGTTGCGCCGTCGCTCAGCCCGCCGTGGTCCATAAAAAGGTCCTGAAACAGGAGCCAAGCAACGCTCGCCAGGTGGCTCAAGACGGCGCGAATGGGACGCCATATTCCTTGTCTCCTCGGGGCCGCCTGCCGAGACCCCCTGGCGGTTGGTCCCGGTAATTTTGGCTTATTTTCGTTACCCCAGACTCGGGTTACTTGAGAAGCGGGATTCCCGTCCTCGAATTCGCGTCGAGTTTCAAGTTTGACACGGCCTCGTTCCCTCTGAACTGCAGTTCTGTGCGACAACCTGTCAACCGGACAAGATCTGATCAGACCGGACCAGACCAGACCAGACCAAATCAGACTCACCTCTCACTGGCGAGGCCCAATTAACACACCATATCACGGCGCAATGGCCAGGGCCTCACCACCCCCCCAAATCGAACCCCAACCCCCCCCCCCCCCCCCCCCCCCCCCCAACCCCCCCCCCCCCCCCCCCAAATCGACCGCCAACCCCCCCCGTCCACCGCCCCAGCGACAACCGCCCCCTCCCCAACCCCGGAAAAGCCCTCCCAGACCACCCCGACGACCGCCTCCAACAATGGCCTGCTCACCCCGCTCCCCATGCACAGCGCCGACGTGGGCCTCACGCGCGAGCTCACCCCGGCCGAGATCATCAAGCGCACCTTTGGCGTGCGCCCGTCGGGCGAGTCCGGCCGGTCGGGCATCCACCCCCTCATCTTTCTCAGGAACGTCTTCCGCTCCGCCAGCTGGGCCTCGCGCATCGTCAACGTGCTGTGGCCCGTGGTCCCCGCGGCCATCGCGGTGCGCTACGCCATGGAGGACAACCACCTCGTGATTTTTATTCTGAGCTATCTCGCCATGGTGCCGTGTGCCAATTTGATTGGGTATGCCGGGCAGGAGCTGGGCCGCAAGTTTCCGCATGTGATGGGGGTGATTATTGAGACGACGTGAGTTCTTCTTCTGAGGGGGCGGCTGGAGGTTATGAAGGGGGTGCTAACGGGAGATAGGTTGGGGAGCGTGGTCGAGATCATCATGTTTATTGTGCTGATCACGCGGCCTGACACCCCTGAGGTCAACTACATCCAGGTTATCCAGGCCGCGATTCTGGGGTCGATCCTGGCGACCATGCTGCTGTGTCTCGGGCTGTGCTTCGTCGCGGCCGGGCTGAAGCGGGAGGAGACGCACTTCAGCGAGGCCGTTAGCGAGGCCGGCAGCGGACTGCTTCTGACAGCGTGAGTTTGACCCCCCCCCCCTGAACCCCTGAACCCCTTGGGCGGATTGTTGACAGAATCCCAGCGGCTTCGGCCTCGCCATCCCCACCGTCTTCGAGCACTCCCTCCGCGGCGGCGCCATCCCGGAGGACGAGCTCATCGACAAGGCCATCGACATCTCGCGCAGCACCGCCGTGCTGCTCATGGTCGCTTATTTCATTTACCTCTTCTTCCAGGCACGCACCCACCACGGCATCTACGACGCCATCTTCGTCGCCGACGAGGAGCGCGACGCCGACAAGCACCGCGAGCACATCCACCACCGCCTGACCTTTACGGAATGCGTGCTCGCGCTGGCCGTGGCCATCGGCCTCGTGGCCGTCATCGCCATCGCCCTGGTCGACCAGATCCCCTACCTGGTCAAGGAGCGCGGCGTGTCCGACTCGTTCGTCGGCCTCATCCTCGTGCCGCTCGTCGAGAAGGCCGCCGAGCACCTGACGGCCATCGACGAGGCCTACGACAACCAGATGAACTTTGCCCTGTCGCACGTGCTGGGCGCCACGCTGCAGACGGCCCTGTTCAACGCCCCGCTGGTTGTGATTGTCGGCTGGGGGCTGGACAAGCCCATGGGGCTCAACTTTGAGGTGTTTGACGTCGTGGTGCTGCTGCTGGCCATCATCACGGTGGGCAATTTCCTGCGGGACCAAAAGAGCAACTACCTCGAGGGCTCGCTGTGCGTTCTCGTGTACGTTGCGATTGCAGTTGCGGCGTGGTACTTCCCGAACCCGCATCTTATCGAGGCGGCGCAGGCCGGTGCTGCGAGTGGCGGTGCTGCGGCTGGCGGTGCTGAGCATCACTGAGGGGCTTAAGCTTTGGGTTCCTTCTGTTGGGCGTTTAGCAAGCGACATCGGTTAGATTTATGGCGGGTGTTGGAAGGAAATAAAACAAGTGGGTGACAGGTTGCTAGAGGCAATGTACCCTCATTATGGCATAATACAAACGGATCTTGAATACTGCATCACTGAAATCAATATCATAACTCCTGGTGCGTGTAGATGGCCGCTGCATTATGCTTAGCAGCAAACCGTCGACTGCACATAGCTCGTACACCGCAATGGATATTCTAGAAATACACGCCAACAACAAACCACACCAGCCCCCGCAACACTCCAACCCCCCTTAGCTGATGAAGCAGAGGCACCCGAGGCCCAGGTAGAAGACGAACAGCGGGTAGACGGCCAGGCCAACGCGGTTCTTGACGACGCCGCTGCCGCCCAGGATGCTCACGCCCGCAGCCAGCGACCAGGCGACGAGCACGAGATAGACGGGGATGCGCGCGATCCAGTGCAGCCGCAGCGCCGACAGCAGCGCGGCGACGACGAGCGGGAACAGCGTGTAGCCAATGACGCAGATGCTCTGCGCGAAGGAGCTGTCAAACGGCGTCAGTACCACATCTCATAAAAAAAGTGGGAGAGGAGAAGAAGAACTCACATATTCCCCCCCAACAACTTGATCTGCACCGTCACGACGGCCATGCCCACCCACACCATGGCAAACACGCCACTAAACACCACCTCGCGCTGCTGCTCCCGGCTCTTGAGACACAGCAGCGTACTCAACAACAGACAAAAAACCAACGGCCCCCACAGATCCCAATCCCTCAATCCCCCTTGCCTCCCACTTTCCACATCCCCCCCACCATTATTGTTACTCCCCAACAGACTATCCGCATCCATAACCCTCCCCGCCAGGCCCGCCAACTCCTCCCGCGCCCCGGCAAACCCGCCACTGCGGAGGGAAGCGTACGCACCCCGGAGGGAGTCGGTGCCGCCCCACGCGGAGAAGAGGTGGCGCGGGTACAGCACCTCGCGCAGCTTGTGCCAGACGGCGAGCAGGTCGCGGCGCAGCGTGGCCCACACGGACTCGTCGATGGTCGAGAGGGTCGCCGAAGTGCGGTCCTCGCCGGGGATGCGCGAGGTCCACGAGTTGGCGGCGTTACTACTGGAGCTGCCGATGGTGCCGGTTAGGGGGGTGCGGCTGGTGGTTGAGCCACCTGAGGCGGTGGTGGGTTGGTGGGTGGAGAGGGGGTCGTCGAAGGTGTTGAGGTCGGCTGTGGTGGGGAATGGGGGGTTAGTTGATGTCAAGGGGGAGATAAGAGGGGGCAGGGGGCATACCGTCATCCGGGTCGATCAGGTCGTCGTCGTCGAGGTCGACGGCGGGGACGTTTTGGTAGTCGCGGCGGCTGGAGGCGGCCATGGTGGTGTAATGGGACAGACCGGGGAAACGGTCGGTTTGTGGGTTATGAGGCGCAGGCCGTGTCTGGGAGTTGACAGCCTCGTGGAGTGGCGCGGTAATTGCCGTCGTCGTCGTCGTTCGCTGCCGTTCGCTGGTGAGGGTGTCAAAGGTCCACGTTAGCCTCAAGTTGGCGTTGCGCAAGCCGACTGACGTTGCAGGGACCCTGGCGTTGGCCCAAGCTCCCAACTTGAAGGAGGCGGGTGGGGCGAAGGGGAAGCAACCCACCAATCATGACCCGTCCGGACATCGAATCTTATAGTGTAAATAAATACGCACATAAACGTAACTTTCCCTTCCCGCTCAGTCACCACCCTTCCCGTAGTACAGTCTCCAACTCACCACTAACCAACCTCCTCACTATCACATCCCCCCTTCCTCCACCGAGTCATCAAACAAACAACGACCCATCACACCCCATACACACCTACACCGCCTCCCCTCCCCCCTCTCCTCCCATGACGCCGCCCTGTGCAACACCACCAACCAATCCCTCCCGCCAGCGCCATGCACCACCACCAAAGCAGCAGACACTCGCCCGCCGATCCCCGGACACTTGCTTGAGAAATTGTATTCATCCATATGTGATATATTACAATCTCCAATCCCCAACCAATCCCCACCTACATGCTCCGGAGTGAGCCGCCCAAGTCCACTGAGACTTGGTCAATCACTCACACTTACTACCGGGCGGCCTTGTCGCCGTCTGCCTCCATCCATTTTGTTTGCTTTAAAGCAAATTTGATATGTGATGTGATGTGATGTGAAGCTGTAGGTAGTAGCCGTGCTTCATTCACCCCATCATCATTGTTGTTGTTGTCTGTTGGGGGTTGTGGTGGTGGTAAAAATAAGGTGCTATAGACACCTAGGTAGAAGATTTGCCACTCCCCCACCAGCCGCAACACTAAACCCGCCCTCCATCTCCAACACCATCTCCCTCCAACACCATCTCCCTCCAACACCATCTCCCGCCAACGACACGACCTCAAGTCGCGGATAGTCGCGGCTCGACAGCTGCCCACAGTAGAAATTCGCCATTAATAATGATAGTTCCAGTAGATGAATCCGTACCTAGATATCCCAAACCAACCAACCAAAAGCTTTTCACCAACCTGCCCAGCCTACCCTGCCCTGTCCTGCCTTGCCTAGACCCAAACCCACCTAAACCTAAAATGCAGCTCGGCCACTGCCTGCCGTAGCCCAAATCAAAAACCAAGATATCACAGCACACTCTCATCCGAGTCGACAGACAGACCACTCAAATCCTCACTCCCAAAAATACCTCGCCCTCGCCCCCGCCATCTTGGATGACTCTCCTCCCCCTCCCCCATTCAAATTTGCCCCTCTCCTCGACGGCCCGCCCGCCGCGCCATAGCTGGGTATACCCCCCCCCCTCCTACTTCTACTACTCGCCGACGCCGCCTCCCCAGAAGAAGCCCAAAGTTCCTCCCTGAAAATATCACCACACCTCCTCGCCGCGGCCTCGGACGCCGAGGCCGGTGTATAAGCCTGCTGCTGGTGGCGCGCATGGTCCTGCAGCGCGTCGTATGAAAACGCGGGCCGGAGCGGTGGGCGGCGGTGGTGATACCCCCCTGACTCATACCCACCACCATCACCGCGGCTGCTGCCGCCATACGCATATGGTGCTGCGGCCCATCCCGCCCGTCGGCTACTGCTACCACCCGTGTCGTACATGTTCTCATCGAGCGAAGCATGGCGGGTGCGGTAGCCGTGGATGGGCGCGTCGGATGCGTACAGGCCGCCGCGGCCGCCGAAGGGGGGTTCCTTAGGGGGGGCGTCGTTTCGGTCGGCTGATAGGTCTTCTGGTGGGGGGTAGGTGGTCGGGCGGGAGTCGGGTTCCCATGCGGGCAGGCCGTCAACGGGGGGCTGGGCGCCGCCGCCTATCCTGGGCCGGCCGCCCTGGCCGTAGTTTCCTGCGAGGGTCGGGTTGATGCCGGTTACCGCCCAGGCGAAGACGGCCACGTCGCGTATTGAGCGCATTAGTTCTGCGGCTAGGGGTTAGGGATGAGGTTATGTGAGGGGAGGGTGGGGGAAAGACATACGGTCAAGAGGAGGCCCGCCTGCCGCCTTGACGCACTCCCGTAGCGGCATGTACTGCGGCAGGAGTGGCGGGCGGAACGTGTAGAGTAGCTCGGGGGAAATGTAAGGTTCGATGGGCTGTAGCCCCCACGGGGCCGCGAAAAGGCCGTTCTCGAAGTTGAAGGCCGCCGGCATCACCGGGGGTTGTGGGTCGGGAATGGGCGGCCGCGCTCTCCGCAGGACCACGACGAGCCCGTCGGATGTGCACGAGACAACGGCCTCCAGCTCAAATGTTTGGGGTGACTGTCGGCGGGGCCTTTCCCGTCTTGGGCCCCCATCCTCGTCCCCGCCACCATCATCCTCGTCCCGAGTCCGAGGATCTGACTGTCCATCAATGTCCATGCCACCATCCCCCAGGCCAAGGTCCTTGACGTCCACGTCCCCGTTCGGGCTACTCCTCTCGTTGGCTTCATCCTCCATTTCAACCTCCTCTCCGTTGGCGGGATCGTTGGGGTCGATCCGCGGGTCCTTGTACCAGAAACGGAGGTAAGCAATCGACTCGTTCGCCTTGGCGCTCTCCAAACACCTCTCGGCTTCGTCGAGGCAATTCGGCTGGATGCACTCGTAAAAGGGCTTCTCGAGGAGCTCATCCGGGCGCACCCCTAGAATCTGGGCGACGGCGTCTGTTGCGTACATGATGGTCAGGTTCCTCGTGAAGCGGTTGAGAATGAGGGCGGCTCGCGGTTCCCGCTCCATCGGAGGCATCTTGAACTTGGGCGACAGGTGCTCGAGCATGTGATAGCGGGGGTCTCGCGGTGAGCTGGAGAAAATTCGTCTGATCTGTGGTGCGTCCCTCGCTCTCCCTAACGTGCATGTTAGCCAGGTACGCCGGCCCGGGGAAGCGTCTGATGCATACTCTCGCTCCGTTCCCCTTTAAAGTATATACTTGTCGACGCCACCAACACATTATGGACGACGGTAAAACAGCATTCGCAGCTCATCCACTGCCCGTTTTTGGCGACGATGCGCGCATAGTGCAGGACGGCGGCCTTGTCAAGCAGGACGCCTCTGCTGTGGACAGAACGGGCAAACGGCACCTCTTCGGGGTGGAAGTACTCGAAGGCGGACTTGCCCCTGACCTCGTCGGGCTGGTACCCCAAGATGTCGAGGATCGAGTCGGAGGCAAAGAGGATGTTGGCATCAGGGGTGAGGTCTGGAGAATGCTAGAGTCAGCCCGGGCACGGGGAACTCGGCCTGATCCGACCTACTGTGGATGGTCATGAACGTCTGGTCTCGGGGGTCCATGAGGGGCGGGATATGGCGGGCCGCTCCAACGAGCTGGCCGGAGGTGCAAGAGTGTGGTTACAGGATGCTCTCCATGCGTCGATGGGAGGGTGGTAGTATCGGGCAGGAGAAGCTCGTCTCAAAAGGAGGCGCCGAGCCAGGCACAAAACAGGGCGTCGTGCAGTGTAAGTTCAAGTGTTCCAGGGGCTGGCGTGGTTCCTGGCGTCGTCTGGCGTTTGGCCGGGAGCGACAAGACCGAGGGTCCACAGGAAGTGCGGCAGCGAAGCGTCGGGTATCCTGCGGTATCGCCTGTGCGTGGATGCCCTCGACCGCCGCGTCTGTGGTATGCCAACTGAGGTTGCGTGGGACAGAGATCCCGCCGTCACCTGGGAGCGGATATATCAGGTCCCACCCGTTCCACCGCCGGCTGGCTCTGGGGCTGGCGGGGAGGAGGGGAGCACGTTTGCCGAGCGCGCTGAGAGAACCCTGGGAGCCCGGGCGGCAAGATGCAGCATTCACTAGGGAGGAGCGTCGACTGCTCGGAGCAACAGGCCGAATCGCAACCGAAAGCGCCCGCAAGGTCGCACTGCGGACAATGTCTTCGGTTTTGTGCAGCCAGGCAAGCACCAGAGGTCAGAGTTGGGCGGCGGTTGCGGCGGGGGAGACTGAGGGACTGCCGGCGGGTTGAGATTGCGAGGTAACGGCCGATGGCTGTCGGTGCTGCAGGAGGGACGCTGTCTTGGTGCGTTTGTCGACTGCTGGCTCCAGTGTGATTCCTCGCAAGTCCTTTGGAGGCCAAACAAACGACGCTTCCGCGGGGAGGATATGGATTGTTGGTTCTGGCCAGAACGCACCCACGCAGTTTCGGGAGTGGATAAGGTCGGTAGTAATGTGCCAGTGTGGGTGGCTGCTCAAACGGGGAGAGACACTGGGCTGCTGCGAGGGACTGAGACGGCAACGGGAGCGCACCACAGCACGTTGCGGGAACGCGGTATTGGCTGCTGCAGCAAACTGGCGATCCTCAGGACGAGCAATCCAAAGTTAAGAGAACATCGAGGCATTGGAGGGGCCCTATCAGGCACGGGCGGGGCCTTCAACTCTGGTCGCGGAACATTTCCCGTTGCATACCGACATGGTGCGGATGGCGCGAGCTTTCGTCGACGCCACGTCTGGGGAGCGAAATGGAGGAACATGGAGCCTGGAAGCAGCCCTCTTTGGGCGGGATGCAATCCCGTCGGCAGAAGCGCAATTTTTGCTCCCCACCCCACCACGGCTGCTGCAGCTGCCGGCGGAAGCCTAGCCCTGTTAGGAAGGAGAAAGGGCCTGGGTCTGGGATGAGCGAAATCTTGGCAAGCGGGATGGCACCCAAAAGCAGCGCTCTTCATCAATTCCCAGCTCAGTTGCACGAAGCAGGCGCTTGAGTTCAGAAGGATGAAGCGTGACAACAAGCAACATTTTCAGCCATCATTCATGAAAGAGCTGCATCACATTCAACGGCTTGAAGAACAGACGATCCCCCAGAGATTCCCATCGCATTCAAACGGAACTGCCCATCAAGGTGCCGAGTCCAGTCAGTCCACGCCTTGCCTTGGGAGGAGACAGCTGGGTTGGGATGCTCGTGGCAGGCCGCTGCCGGGCTAGCTCGTTCGGGTAGGTAAACGACAGAGCACACCATCAACTGGAAGTTTAGAACCCAGGGCCGAACTAGACCCTGGCTGACTTTCGCTACCATGACGTCGAAATGCACGGAAAGCAACCTGGAAGGGCCGCCAAGAGGGGAGCACTCTGATTCAACACCGGAAATCCCGCCCAGGTCCCAAGACGCCGTCAACCCATCTCTCGTGGGTCTTTTGCCTGTCGAGACAGTACGGGCGTAGCTTGTGCTGCTGGTTACGCGACCTTGGCAACCGTCTTGGGCTTGTGGAACAGGCCTGGCGTGGGCAGAAAACCGGTGATGGACTGTTCCCAGCTCCCCTCTCTTCTCTCCCTGACAACCGTCACCAGTCACCACCGAGATTCGCCCGTCGCACTCAGGAACCGCCCTATGTTTGACGGACAAACAAACACCACAACTTTTTGCTGCCCGATCTCTAGGCTCCCGGTCGGTCGCAGCCATCGAAATATTAACGAGATATCTAATTCCGCTCGTCTGCATGATCGTCAGGGCCGGCATGGCTGCAACCCCCCCACCCCCAGCGAGGATCACTGCCCCACCGTCGCAACCCAAGCGACGGGAAAGAATGGATTGGGGCGCCACCTCGGCTCAGTCAGGGCTTTGCAATTCATCCATGTATCACTTGGATGTAGGTCTTGATCCCGTTACACAGAGACGTTGACAGCTTACGGGCTGCTCGTGGCGGGTGATCCAGATGGAACAAGCTCCAAAAAAGGCGTTGAAACGTCATTCATGTCTGTTCGATTCTTGAAATCCTCCCGTGTCTCGCGGGACCGCAAATTCTCGAAGCTCCTTGGCGTGGGGTTGCGGGTACCCTTGGCAGGAAACGAGTGGAGCCCCGAAAGTTTTCGGGTTCAAGGGTTGCGGCATTCTCCGTCAAGTGCCAGGGCGTCTCTGTGCAACCAATGGATGGTTTACGGATTGGCCCAGGGTTCGAGATCTGCGCTCTTGCTTTTCCGTCTGTTGATTGCAACTCGTCGTCTTTTCCCATGCACGCTTCCATCCCGATTCGCCGGGGCTCACCGTCCCAAAGGGCCGGGCAGAGCTGGAATGATGGGAATCCTGGAATCTCGACTCCCTGGCCGGGAGCTCAGCGGAATCCCTTCGCTTCGCGCAAACGGCCCTCGTCATCGAGGGACTGCGACAGGCATGTGACGCTCAGCCAAGCCGACAGAAGAAAATTCCTGGGACCAAGGGTATGAGCGAAGCGAAGCATGAGAAGCCGCGCGCGACGGTTGAAGTCCGGTGTTCCCAGGTTCCCGGTTCATGGATCCGGAAGCTGGAAAGGAGATGGCAGTGTCTTGGAAACCGAGTGCCCGACTAGCATCTCCAGAAAATCCATGCCTGATAGTTGAAGTTGGAACTATATCGAAACCACGTTGATCTCGACAGCACATCAACTCTTGTTCAAGCACACGAATACCTGTGACTACCTATCGTCACTTACTACCTGGTACGTGTGACACTTGAAGGTGCTATTTCAACAACCAGGATTGTATTGTACTTAGCTCGCTCAATAACAAGTTGAACCCACACAACAACAACAACAACAACAACAACAACAACAACAACAACACGCTCCCTTCGAGCGTTGAGTCCTTGCCTCTCTGCGGAATGATGCCAGGTTCAACCTGGGCCCCGAAGCGGCTGGGTTTGAGACTTATTAGGTTGTGGCCGTCTCACATTTTCAATGATATGATCTAAAGCCTTGACTCCCATCACATCCTGGGTCGGCGGCGGAGGGGTGGTACCCGACCCCAGTGTTGAAGTTGCGAGTTCCGGTTCAAAGTCGCGTTCCTTTGACGCGTCGCATCTTCAATTGAACCCGAGGCCCACTTTTAAATTCGATGCTTGGAGGGGACAACTAAACTTCGAGACTCGCATGTGAATCTCAACAAATTACTACTGCCATAGGCCGTCATTCCAACTCGAATCAATACCCAGTTCCAGCACTCGGCTTGATCGAGCGCATCTCGAACAGCTCCTACCCTTGGCTTGCGCCGAAAGCTCGCCCCGGCCCCACACCGCCGGACCCGGGCCCGAACGCCCATCTCCAATCTGCCCCGCGCCCGCAACGCCTGAAGGTGGCCGGATTTCCATCCGTCCAAGATGCCTTCAGCCGAGTCAGCCGAGTGGGAGCTGCCACGACTCCGTGCATCCTTCCTGTTCCAAGTACGACCCCCAATGTAGCCCGTACCAGACCTCACAGCACTCACCGTTGGCAGGATGACTACACGGACCTCCCTGCAAACGATCAATCAGCAAGCCAAGGTATATGTGTATTGTGCCCTTCGTCGAGAAACCCGGTGTCACTAACATAACTCAGACCTGGCCGAGTTTTTCGATGTCAAGTTCTACCCATACAACCCGCGCGGAGCTCCCCCGGTCTTCGCTGCTACAAGCAAGAAGCATGTAAGAGCGAAGCTGGCCCCGCGAGTCTCGAACTAGAACTAACAAACCACCAACCAAAAGATCGTTGTTTGCCGATTAACACAAACCGACAAGGACACCCAGCCGTGCGAGATCATACAACTCATCAGGGACGACGGCGTGAGTGACCTTCGCCGAGTGCCATGTCCACCACGATCAGTCGTCTCACCAGGTTATAGGACGACGCAAACTGCGCAAGCTGCTGGTCCAGAGACCCTGCGACCGAGGAGCCATTGCTCTGCGTTGCCGGCAACAATTCCAACATCAAAATCTACAACGTGAAGCGGGGGACCTTGGTCAAGGTAGGTCCACAGCTGGCACTTAGACTCAAACGGGGGGGGCTAACCATGAGCAGACACTTGTTGGCCACGGAGGCGTAAGTTGACAAAACCTGTAAGACGCGAATCCACGGGCTCACTGGACTAGGGCATCAACGACCTCGCGACTTCGCCCGACAACCCGCTCATCATCGCCTCGGCGTCCGACGACACTACCATCAGGATATGGAGTCTCGCAGCCGCCCACGAGAAGCAGCCGTGTGTCTGTATCCTGGGGGGCGAAAGCCACTCGTACGACTTGCTCAGCGTGGTATGTATCCTCTTGGTGAAATCGGTTCCGTACCGCCACTAAACCCTCCAGGCCTTCCACAATAACGGGCGGTATCTCCTGACTACGGGGCATGACCAAGTCATCAACCTGGTAAGATATCATCCCATCATCTCGACTCGAATCCCGAACTGACAGCACACAGTGGGCGCTCCCCGAGTTCCCCACCGAACACCTCGACATCCCCTTCGTCTTCCAGTACCCCCATTTCTCCTCCTCCGAAATCCACAACAACCTCGTCGACTGGTAAGCCACCCCGGCCCCCTACCGCCCCCCACTCGCAATCCTAACCCCCCCTCCAGCGTAGCCTTCCACGGCGACCTAATCCTCTCGCGCGCCTGCCACGAAGACTCGATCGTCCTCTGGCAAATCGAGGGCTTCTCCTCGGCCGACCCCATCCCTGGCCCGCTCGACGCGCCCACGCCGACCGACATGGCCAAGCAGACGCGCTCCTACTTCACGCCCACCCTGTCGCACGCCCGCCCGGCCATGTTCACGCGCCTGGCGCAGTTCCACACCCCCGACTGCGGCGTGCAGTTCTTCATGCGCTTCCGTATGTTCCACGTCGCCGGGAAGCATCCCATCCTGGCGTTTGCCAACGCCCGGTCGAGGACCTTTTTTTGGGACTTTGCGCGGTTTGGGTCGTACAGTCGGTATATGGATGAGTTGAGGGAGGCGAGGGAGGCGGGGAGGCCGCTGGTGGGCGAAGGGGGGGTCGCGAAGCCGGCTTGGTTGGTTGTTAAACGGGGGAAGAAGACGCCTGCTGCTAATGCCGTTGCCCAGGCGGCGGCGGCCGGGGATGGGACGGCGAGTCTGCGGTCGTTTGCGGCCGTTTCTAGCGCCGGCGGCGGCGACAAGGAGTCGATGGTCTCGGCGAGCCCGGACCCGGAGAGTGTTGTCACGGGCCTGGGGCACAGCCGCGAGACGCTGCAGGCATGGGCCGAGATGTATGACCTGTCGGATCCGGTGGGCTATGTCAAGCCGCATCGGACGCTGCAGATTGAGGGCGGGTTTGTGGGCAGGCAGGTTGGCTGGAGCCCGGAGGGGGAGTGGTGCGTCGTGGTAGGCAATGGGAACCGTGCCTTGATCTACCAGCGGTGGGCCAAGG
Source organism: Parachaetomium inaequale (assembly GCA_033296685.1). Taxonomy (NCBI): domain Eukaryota; kingdom Fungi; phylum Ascomycota; class Sordariomycetes; order Sordariales; family Chaetomiaceae; genus Parachaetomium; species Parachaetomium inaequale. Next base: position 73,632 of record MU854446.1, on the reverse strand, counting down.
AGAAGGGGGTGGCTACGGCGGTTGCTTGAGGATGTCTGGTTTGTAGCTTCGGTTCAGATAACGCCCTATTTATTGTGCTTGGGAGTTTCGGTGACATTAGACTTGCATCGACGAAAACATGGGCAACACTGATCGCCCCTCGTCCTCTGTGTCGTCCTCGTCATCCGACGCCAGAGCCTCGAGGAGTTGTTTTTCGTGGTCTCTTAGCGCCCCGGCGTCCTTGATCTGACGCAAAAATGCCTTCGCCTTCACGCGTTGCCCAGCCCGTGCTCCCTTGCCCTCTCTATTCTCGGAAGGAGACCGCGGTGCAGGGGGCACGGACAGGTCCCCAACGTATAGTGCCACCATGGCCCTCAACCTGAGCAGCTCGTGGTCGCGGGAGAAGGGCACCGTCTCCATGACCGTGTCCATCCGCTGCGCGATGTCCAGCATGCGGCGTAGCGCCTCCAGTCGAAGATCGTTTTCCTTCTCGCGCAGTCTCAGCTCGCGGCGGCTGAGCCCTTGTAAATGGTCCCCCACGTCAAGCCGACCATCGTCTCCCCTCCCCTCCTGCCCGTCGAGGTCATAATCCATCGGCTCATCCACAATCATGTCCTCCTCCTCCTCCCACCCACCCCCCCGCTGCAGTCTCTCCAAGCCCCTCCTGTGCGCAGCATGCGCCGCCTCCATCTCAGCACTGAACAGCGCCACCTGGAAATCCAGCACGCCATTAGCGCTGCTGGCAGCATGCTGCTTGCTGTACGGGTACTGCTGGATGAGGTACTCGTAGTACGCCTTGAGCCGGGCCAACCTGGCCGCCTTGGCCTCCTCGTTGTCGTCCTCCCCTTCCCCATCTACATCGCCCTCCCAACCACCATTTCCATCCCCATCCACCCCCTCCCCATCCACCCCTTCACCACCCTCCCGGCCGTGATCGTGGGTTTTCTTCTCCTCCCCCTCCCTCATCAAAATCTCCGCCCCCATCTCCCAAAACCGCTCCCACCTCAAATCCACCTTCCGCCCGTACACCCTCGCCCTTGCCAGCAGCCCAAACGCCCGCTTCGCCGTCGCCACGTCCCCCTCGGCCAGGCACCGCTTGATCACGACCGTCAGCCACCCGACGCGGGCCTGGTAAGCGTGCGCGCGGCGGTCGGTTTCCTTGTCCCCCTTCCCTCCCGTCTTTCTCTTCCCCTTCCGCTTGCTGCTGCCCCCGTGATTAGAGGAGGGGTCGTCGTCCGTCTCGAGCTCGGTCGTCTCGGCGTCCGTCGTCCGCCAATCGGTGCCCGTCTCTTCGCCGTCGGCGTCGCTTGCGGGGGTGGATTTGAATAATGTCGGGTTTTCGTCGTCATCATCATCCGCGCCTGAATCTTGGTCTGCCTCGGTGAGGGGTACACCACCACCACCACCACCACCGTGGCGGTGGGCTCTGGGAGGGGGGCGCGGCGCGCGGTGCGGGAAGCCCGGGTGGGCTTTTGATGGGAGGGGCTTCTCCGGTGGGTAGCCGGCGAGGGTGAATTGGCGGAGGGTGTCGGGGGTGTGAGAGAGGGGGTTGATGACTGCGTCGGAGGGGGCGCGTTTGCGCTTGCGGTGGGGGGTGGTGGTTGAGGGGCCGGTATCCATTTTAAGGCGAGGCGGTGGGGCTGGTTATTGGGGTTCAAGTTGATGGATGTCGCTGTGAGGTTGGTCTTGTGATGAGTGAGTGGGTGTTGAACGGTGAGTTGGTTGATGGCGGAAGGTTTTGACCTGGCGTCACTGACGGCGCAATTGGACAGGTTCTTTGACGTTCAGCGGCCAAAAGGATCCTCAAATCATTTGAATCATGAATGGTGTGAATTTTGGAGTTTGGTTCACTGTGTCGCAGCCTGTGACCGTGACAAGTTTTCTGGTCTGTTATTAAGAGGGTTCAAGTTGTTGAGAGAAGGTTTGCACGACTTTTCAAATTTCGAGGCTGAACGGCCGAAGCTTCAGCAAACGCCATATCAGGGGTCGAACAACAGAGTCTAGTACGAGGGAAGCCACCTACCTGATACTTTAAGCAACGAGAATTACAGAGAATATACGATCTAGAAAAGCTGGTATTTTTCTGGTCCGCAGAACAGTCCTTCGCACTGCCAAGGTCTCGCATTGTCCGCTTCACCTCACTCTTTAACCCCGCCACCCGACTCCCCCTTAACCCGAGTTTCGAGACAGCAAACGCCGTGTTAGACCATCTGCTGGGCTGGATGTATCTGCACCGAGTCTATTTATGTACAATTTCTGATATAGTGGTACACCTATCTACGCCTTGCGCTCAAAGTAGACCCACTGGCCCTCGGCCGGCTGCTCCTCGAGAGGCTCCCAGCTAGACAAAGTCAGCAATTGCGGATGAACACGGGGAAGCGCAGGGCCACCTACGCCTTGGACTGAACCATGGTGTCGACCAGGTTGAGCTCGCCCTCGGCGACCTGAATAACCTCCTCAATCAGACCCGCGCCAATCTTGGTCTCGAGCTCCGAGATTCTGTATCAACCGTCAGCACCTACCCCTCCCCAAAGCAGTCTCGAGTACCCACTGGTCCGCCGTCAGCTGCGGCTCCGGCTCCCACTCGACATGCTCAACGTCGTTGATGTCCCGCCTCTCAAAGATGTGCCTCAGGTCCTCCCTTTCCTCGAGCGTCCTGCTGCCCTCGAGCTCGGCGCCCTCGTCCAGCTCGCCGTCCCACTCCTGGTAGCGCATGTCCTCCTTGGCGGGGATGTGGCGCACGACAAAGGCCCGGCCGCCGCGCTCGACCTTGATGGCGCGCGCGCCGCTGACGCTGTCGCTGCCCACGGCGGTGAACTCGTCCGGGTGCTCGGCGAGCAGCTTGTGCGCCTTGGCGGCCCAGTCATCATACCCGGGCGGCACGACGCCCTCGACGAGCGCCATGCGGTGCTTGGTCAGGGCCTCGACCGACTGGCGGTAGACCGAGTGGTCGGGCACGGCCTTGAGCTTGTCGAGAGTCGACGTGTAGAGGTAGAGCAGGGTCGAGCGCGGCGAGGCGTGCGTGGCGAGGCCTGTCAGGCCCGTCGGGGCGCCGGGTTCGAGGTACCGCGCCGCGGGCCGCACGGCGGCGAAGAGGCGGAGGGTCGCGCGCATCGTGGTGGGCTGGTCGGGCGGCGTCCCAGTGGGTGTGTGGTGGTGGTGCTGCCGCGGAGCGGGAATTCGCTCGGGAGTGCTGCTGCTGCTGCTGCTGCTGCTGCTGCTGCTGCTAGGTGCTGCTTCCGACGTCAGAGCTTCTGTCGCCAGTGCCAATCGGGCGCTGCAATTGGGATCCTGGCAGGGCGGGACACGTGACTGCGCTCAATATATTACGCATGAATACACATGGCGTAATCTTCTTTACCAAACTTATTTCCAACCATTTCCGAAGCTGCAACAATCGGAGATGCAGAGGCACAGAGAAGATCATTCTGCATGTGCTTACCAGTACGTTTCACTGCAGCAGCCGATTCCAACGTCATCTGATGATGATATTTACGTTGTTTGAGCATCTCCGGGGCAAGAATTTCTGGCACTTCCGAGTCCTTCCACACATCGAGGGCCGTGGCCTGATAGGTTGAGTTCTGGATGCAGCAAAGTGAAGGCTCAGAACATTGCAAGTGCTACTGTTGTCATCAAAGCGCCTCAAATTCATCATCTATCATTTTTCAAAATACATGGCCAAGTCCTACACTCCGCTATCCAAGAAACGAGCCGCCCAGCTCTAAAAGAAAAGCAAATCCTCCTCGTCCCACCCCATCCCCAACAACGCCTCCTTCGTCGCGCTCTCCATCCCCTCGGGCCCACAAACCAACACCATCGTATCCCTCTCCGCCGTCGGCCCCCCAACCTCCCTCTCAAACAACCCCTTATCCATCCGCCCCCTCAACCCCTCCCACCCCTCCCCAGCCCGACTCAGCGTATGCACCACCCGACACCTCCCTTCGCCCTCCCGCTCCAACCGTCCCAACTCCTCCCTGAGTAAGATATCCCCCTCCTCCCGATTCCCATCCAACACCAAACACCCCGGCCCCTCCCTCCCCTCCCTCACAACCGCCCTCAACACCGCAAAAACAGGCGTCACCCCAGACCCGCCACACACCATCACAAACCTCTTCACCGTCCGCCCCTTCCCATTGACACTACACCTCCCGCCACCAAGATACTCAAACCTGCCCACGGGGCCCTTAAACTCGACCGCGTGCCCGACAGGCAGCGAGTCCAGGCCCTGCGTCATCTTCCCGCCCTTTTGCTCGGCCGTGTCCCGGTAGATCTTGATCAGCACGCGCAGGGTGCCTGTGTCGGAGCCCTCGGAGAGCGGGGTGTAGGCGCGGATGATGGCTTCCCTCGTGGCGGGGTCGCGCAGGCGGATCATGAGGTGCTGGCCGACGGGGAGGCCGACGGATTGGGTGGGGTTGGGGAGGGTGAAGTGGAAGATTTTGGTGTCCGGGGAGACGGGGGTTTTGGAGGCGAGGAGGGCGCGGCGCCAGGTTTTGGGGGTGAGGAAGACGGGGTCGGTTTCGGCCGGGGAGGGGGTGGAGGATGGGGGGAGGGAGGAGGTGGGCGAGGAGACGGGGGCCGAGCCGATGTGGTAGGTGGGCATCATTGCTTTGGCGTTTTCGCTGTCTGGTGAGAGGGGGGGAGGTTAGGGTTGGTTGGTGGGAGGATGGGGGAGGGGGGGAACTTACGGATGGCGAGGAACTCTTCGCTGACGTCTTGCCCTGCGGCGTTGATGATGGAGGCGGCGCCGCCCGGGTGGCCTTCGAGGAACGCGGTGCCGTCGTAGACTTGGCCGTTGACGACAAACCAGGGCTCGTCTTCGCCCGAGTGCAGGGCGAATTCCTCGGCCGTGATCTTGCGGGTCACCTTCTCGTCGACCATGCTGATCTCCTTGGCGGGCGCCTCTTCCACCGGCGCCGCGTCCTCGCCGGCCATCTTCTCGCCCCAGAAGCCGTTGGTGATGTTGCCGCCTTCCTTTTTGACTCTTTCCATCCAGCCGCCGGGAATCAACGCCGGCTGCGTGGGGTGCTCGAACCGCAGCGAATTCCCCTCCTTGTGGATGACGACGCGGTACCACGGGTTGTTCATCATGCCCAGCACGCTCCAGTACATATCCCGCGGCTGCACCATCATCGAGTCGTCCATCGCCCGGATCATCACATCCCCTGCCTCCTGCAGCCGCGACAGCGGCACGTCCAGCTCCCAGAAACACCAGCAAAAACAGCTCTCCCGCCACGCCATATCCAACCGACCGCCAAACAAGACCTCCCCGTCCGGCGCGAGCCGGTACAAGTCCTCCGGGTACGACATGGTCGCCAGCATCCACGTCCGCCCCTGATCCAGCGTCACCTCCAGCCGCGACACCCTCTTCCCGCCGCCGGCATACGCATACCCCCTCAGCTTGTACACCCCATCCCCGGCCCCGACGTCGACCCGCTCGTCATGCGCCGGATAGCACACGGCGCTGTTGGTATTCAAGTCGTAAATCGCATACCGCTCGTCCTTCCACGTCTCGGGCAGGTTGGCGCTGTCCTCGGGGCTGATCATCATGGGCAGCACCCTGTTGTCATAGATATGATACCAATTATCGCTCGGCTTGGCCGTGACGATGATCCTCTTGAGCCACTTCACGCTGCGCCCGCCGATCTGGCCGGGGATGACAATCCGCAGGGGCTTCCCGTGGTCCGGGTGCAGCGGCTCGCCGTTCATGCGGTGCGCGACCATCATGCCCCTATCGGGGTCCGCCGCCCACGCCAGCTTGACCGACGTGCCATAATACCCATTAGGCAGGCGGTCGGCGCCCTCGAAGCAGACGTACTTCGCGCCGCGCAGCGGGCCCGCGCGCGCGAGCAGGTCGGGCAGCGTGACGCCCGTCCAGAGCGCCGTGCTGAGCCCCGCGGCGCCCCACGAGAAGCCCTTGGTCTTGCGCACCACGTTCTGCTCCTTGCGGCGGTTGCCCGCGCACACGAGCGTGATCGGGTACGTGACCTGGTCGTAGGTCTGGATCAGGTCGCGCAGCGTCAGCGTGACGGGGTGGCGGACCATGCCCTCGACGGTGAACTCCCAGTCGAGGACGTCGGCGTCGTCGACGCGCGGCACGGCGCCATGGTTGCGCACGTAGTGCAGGTCCTTGGTGGTGAGGAACCCCTCGTCGTAGAGGTCGCTTAGTGGGGCCTCGACGTTGAAGGGGTGGACGCCCGTGAGCCGGATCAGGCGCGGGTCCCGCTCCACGTGGTTGTCGGGGGTTTTGAGGTCTTCGGAGAGGACCTTGTTTTCTCGCGGTGTTGGGGGGAGGGGGTAGAGCGGAGCGGAGCCGTCGACGCCGTTCGTCGGCAAGACGAGGTCGGGCTTTTGGTACTCGTCGAAGTCTTGTAGCGGAGGGGTTGGAGGAAGATTTGGGTGGAAGGTAATGGGGGATGAGTCGAGAGAAGGGGTTGGCAAGGGTAGGACTTCCATTGTGTCGGCAGCTATGAGACGCAACTAGACGAAGATGTACATAACACCACGCAGGCTAGGATGTCAGGACAGTGCGCGGTCGCGAGGAGGGTTCCAAAGAAGGGATGGCGGACGGGTATGAAATACCAGCAGGCGATGTGAGCCTGATGAACACATCGAGGACATCTTTTTCCACGCCCCGTTGACACGGCGGCTTATTCCCGTCCCAAAGGGGGTGAGAATCCTTGCTCCATCATCCCAAGGCGGTAGCCGCTTCTCCGTGGCCTGACCGGAGTTGCATAACAACAGTGGGCAGTGGCTTTCAACGGGGGCCGTATAAAAGCAGGGCTTGGGCCGTGGGTTGGTCGGCCTCCTGTGGACCCCCAGTCGCCATTGGATCTGCTGAAAGGTGGTCATTGAGAGTGAGACCTCACTCAGCCAAAGGCCTGAGCGAGGGTATCACAGCGACGAGCGGTATGTCCATCTCTCCATCTGTCCACGCTGGCCGACTCAGTAGGTACGTACACGCCGTCCGAGGAGCCCGGAAATCGACGCAGCACAGCGGGATCGTCCCTTTCCGCGGACATGCCTCGATCGGTGCCAGGCACGGAATGGGCGGGTTGCGGCAGTCTTATCAGCTCCTGGCGATGATGTGCCGCTCTGCAAATCAGACTCCTGATAAGGCGGCCCACTCCCAGATTAGTCGGAGATGCTCGATCAGCGTGCCCAGTGCCCATTGCCCATTGCCCACAGCGTCGCAGGCTGCCGACCATAAAGCTGCGGCCTTGGAATCAGCCTGGCCTCATCCACTTTGGACCAAGAGGTTGCTGTGGTTGCGTCAGTTTTGTGAGTGCAACACCAGCACCCGCCCCCACGCCCCAAGCATCCCCCGATTTCCCATTTCCGGCTGGAGATGGTGGTGTGTGGTTGCCGTTATCAGCAGCCTGCGGTGGGACGACAGGGGTTCTGAGAGGGCCCAGGCCTTTATCTGCCAGGTGCTCGAGCTTGGCTCCAGGCCAAGACTCGGCGGCGGGTCCAGTCCTCGACCCGGGTCGGCTCGGGCCCGACTCCCGAGTTTCTAGGCCCGGTATCTGCCAAGCCCGACCGGTGCTCCGGCCCCGGATTGCTTGTGCTGGCTCGCCGATGGCCAGGAATCTAGAATGCTTGCTCCATGCTGGGTACTCGAATTTCCAGGTTGACTCCGAAGATGGGGTCGTATGCAGGCACCGTAATGGCCATGGGGTCTGCGCGAGGCGTGTTGTCGGCTGGCTGGGGCGGTTCAATGGGCCAGCATGTTGGAAAGGGAAGAGAATTATGGAAGATACTAAGAGAAGTGTCGGGATTGAAGCCGATTTCCAGTGTCCGTGGCGACGTCGGGTGCGTCGACCGTTCCAGGTTGTTTGGCACATGGCCTTCCAATTTGAGTCGGATGGAAGCAAATCGACAAGCCAATAATATCCTAGCCGAATGCCAGACAAATGACGGCCGGGTACCGATAGGAGAATACTGAGCTTTCCGCCAAAACCACAGGTTTGAAGACATATGCATAACATGTCGCCGACAAGGAGTTTTGAGATTCGACGATGCAAGACAGACGTGAGCCGAGTGGGGTTGATCCCAGGGATCGCGGGGCTCTTGCGCCTGCCTGCGGGGCACCTCGCTACAGGCCACCAAGCGCTGCCACGCGCCTAATGACCCAATCCTGGGGCGTCATGGGGGGAATCCACCAAAACCACCTAAGCGCTGGCAGGCAATTCCGTCACCGAACCTTCAACTTTCAACCACGCAAGGTTCTTCTAACCCGGCACCGACAGCGCGACCGTTGGTTTCCCGCACTCTTCAGGAGTCCCCTCTACCCCGGTGCCTCGCGAGGCTGCGTCTGCAAATCACATCACCGATGCCTACCATTGCTGATGGGGATTGTCGTTTCCGGTTTCTCAACCCTTAGCATCTCGAACTCCGAATGCGCCGCTGCCGCCGCTGTCCTGACCGCATACCCCAAGAGAACGGCCCGCCATGGATCGCGCCAGGAGGCGTATGTTTTCCCCGAGGCGCACGATTGCCGCTGTCGAGGTGGCTAATGCCTGTGCTAGATGAGCTGCGCGAGCTGAACGAGCGAGCTTGGAACGGGGAAAAGGGTGAGAATATCTAAATAACCGTCCACGTACTGTTCGTCGCAGCTGCTAAGAATACTCTTCGGGCAGACCTTTTCCCCGTTGGCAACTCCCTCGACTCGACTATGAAGAAGAACACGGCCTTCATCAAGCGTCTGCGTACCGCCATCTCCCCCGCGACCCTGAACACGTTCCTCCAAGAGATCAAGACCGTCAGCCTGTCCAAGTATCTTTCCGAGATCGTCTCGGCCTGCCATGAAGGCCTGTGCAGGCTCAAGTCCCCGGGCGAGATCGAGGCCGGCGTGGAGATTGTCAGCGCTCTGCACCAGCGCTTTGGGCCCGCAGAGTTTACATCGTACCTCGGTTGGTTTCTCGGAAGGTCGATGGCTACGCCCGATAAGGGCATCCTTAAAACTCTTACGCCGGAAGCACGGGAAAAGGAGGAAAAGGATCGATTGGTTCGGCAGCGGGTCCTCCTCCGGGTTGTGACCGAGCTGTGGCTTGTGGATGTTTTGCGCACCCTCGACGACATCAAGCGTCCCGATGATGCCACGAATGGGAGCACTGGGAAACCGACCGAGGTGAAGTCCCGTGCGTCCGCCAAGGGAGGGGCTGCCGAGCCATTTCCCCTTGAGGTTCTGAAGGATCTCCTCGGCCATGACCGGGAGCACGCGAACCTGCCATTGCTTGTCGTCTTCGTCAAGGCGTTTAGCTGGGATGTCCTCGGCGTCAGGGCCGCCGGTTCAGAGGGCCGCAGAACTGTCGAGGAAGATGGCGCAACCAAGGCTGGGGACGGGGCCGAGGATCAAGAGGGCGGGGCCGAGCCAACGTCCGAAGACCCTCCCTTCACTCCGCTCGAGCTGCAGGAGCGCTTCAAAAACGTCTTGAAACGCTACTTCGAGGACGTCAAGGGCCACCTTCTTCGAGACCAGAAGGCCATCTACAACCAGTCTCGCAAGAACGCCGAAGCCTATGTCAAGTCGGGCGAAGTGTTTGAGGACCGCCAGGCGAACTATGAGAAGCAAGTCAAGGCCCAGGAGCGTCTTGTGGCTAACGCGCAGGCCATCGCCGACGTCATTGGTGCTGATATGCCAGACTTGAAGGACAGCGACGACGCTTCCGGCGGCGCAAATGGTTCCATCGGCATTGTCAAGGCCGGAGAATATCTACGCGGTCAAGGGGACGGCTCCGGTATCTGGGAGGATGAAGAGGAGCGTCGCTTTTACGAAAATCTTGTCGACCTCCGGGGCAAGGTTCCTAGCATCCTTCTTGAGGAAGTTAAAAAGAAGAAGGCCGATGCAGACGAACAGGTTGGCAAGAAGGTCGACCCGGCAGAACTCGCTGAGACACCGAAGCCCGCCGACACTGCCGCCGACGATCAATCGGTGGCCATCGCGAACAAGACAATCGGCGCTCAGGTCGATGCGCTGCTCTCCCGGCTGCCGGACCTCACGACCAAGGAGGCTATTGATCAGACAGCTATTGACTTCTGCTACCTCAACTCGAAGGCTTCGAGGAACCGGCTTGTCAAGGCCCTGACAGACGTCCCCAAGGGTCGTGGCGATCTTCTCCCGTGCTGGGCCAGACTCGTTGCCACTCTTGGCCAGTACATGACAGACATCCCCAAGGGGCTCGTGGAATACCTGGATGCCGAGTTTCGCAGTCTGCAGCGGCGCAAGGAGAAGGAATTCTTGGGCCAAGTGAGACTGAGCAATATCCGCTACCTTGCTGAACTGACCAAGTTTGGCATTGTCCCGGAGCATGTCGTCTTCCACTGCCTCAAGGTCAGCCTGGATGATTTTTCTCGCATGAACATCGAGATCATCTGCAACCTGCTGGAGAACTGCGGCCGCTACCTTTTGCGGAACCCGGAGACTTCGCCCCGCATGACGACCTTCCTCGAGACGCTTCAGCGGAAGAAGTCTGTGCAACACATTGGGCCGGCTGAGAGAATGCTCATTGAGAATGCTGTGTACTACGTCGACCCCCCGCAGCGTCCGGCAATCGAGCAGAAGGAGAGGACCCCCATGGAGCTCTTCATCCGCAAGCTTGCCTATGCGGATCTGACGAAGCGGAACTACAGCAAAGTCCTGAGGCAGATTCGCCGGCTCCATTGGGAAGAGAAAGAGGTATAGTTGCTCCAGCCTTCTCTGCAGGCGGGCTATGTGGACTAACTAACTTGGACAGGTTGTCACGGTGCTTCACAAGGTCTTCTCGAAGCCCGGAAAGGTCAAATATGGCAACATCCACCTCCTTGCCATTCTGTTGAGCGCCGTCAACAGGTACCATCCCGACTTCGTCATTGGCATCATCGACTCGGTGATCGAGTCCATCTCGTTTGGCCTCGAGCAGAACGACTTCGAGTTCAATCAGCGTCGTGTTGCCGAAGTCAAGTACCTAGGAGAGCTCTACAACTACCGGATGCTCGAGCACCCCGTCATCTTCGACGTCATGTACAAGATCATGACCTTTGGCCACGGTACGTAACCGTCCCTTCGCGCCACACAAAAGCCTGCTAATTCTGATATCCAGGCGGGCCACCGATGCCTGGCCGCATTAACCCCTTCGATCAGCCCGACGACTACTTCCGCATTCGCCTGATCTCGACCGTCCTCGAGACTTGCGGCATGTTCTTCAACAAGGGCGCCGCAGGAAAGAAACTGGACTACTTCCTTTCCTTCTTCCAATACTACATCCACACCAAGAATCCTCTGCCGATGGATATTGAGTTCCTTGTGCAGGACATCTTCGCCCTGACTAGGCCTCAGTGGAAGTTGGCGTCGAACATCGAGGAGGCCACCAAAGTCTTCCAGCTGGCCATGGTCCAGGACCAGAAGACTTCCGGGATTGACAAGGCCGTGGAGCAGGATGATGGAACAAGCGGGGTTTCCAGTGACGATGAGAACGATATGCCCCTCGGGGACCAGGACGACGATGACGAGTCGGGCTCCGAGGACGGCGAGGCAGAAGCCGAGGCAAGTTCCCCGCCGCATAATTTTGATTTAGTAACGGCAACTAACTGTGTTGCAACTGGACAGGACGCTGAGAAGGATCTGTCCTACAGTGCCAGCGAGTCTGAGGAGGAGGCCATTGTTGTCACCAGGGAGGAAGAAGAGATTGACCCCGAAGACGAAGCCGATTTCGACCGTGAGTATGCCAAGATCATGGCTGAAAGCTTTGAGACGCGCAAGTTCCAGCCGAAGCAACAAGTCGATATCCCGCTCCCCGTCCGGGCCAAGAACCGCGATGCCCCGAGCGGCAGTGAGACCGCCGAAAGCGGGCCAGGCACCGGGCCAGGCACCGGGCCAGGCACCGGACCAGGTACCGGCACTGGTACCGGCACTGGCACACCAAGTGGAACAATGGCTTTCTCGCTGCTGACAAAGAGGGGGAATCGCCAACAGGTGAGTGTGTCATTCTTCTGTTGTGTTTCTCTGGTAACTAAACGTGACAGACCCGAACGGTTGAACTGCCCTCCGACTCTAACTTTGCCGTGGCCATGATCAACCAGCGGCAGGCAGCGAAGGAGGAGCAGCAGCGCATCAAGAACCTGGTGCTAAACTACGATCTCCGGGAGAGCGAAGAACAAGAGGGTGAAGAGCACATGAATTCCTACAGACCAAACATCAATATTCACCATATCTCCGCAGGTCACGAGAAATCCCCCACCCATCATCATCACAACCGGCTTGACCTTCGGTCGGGCAAGGAGCGCGGACAGCGCGTCCGCAAGCTACAACTCAGCGACGTTGACTGGTATGATAACCCCGGAAAGAATTCGTCCCCTCAGGAGCGAGAGCAAGTGCCCTATGCTGCCCAGGGGCGCCCCAAAGGATCGAGCGCCAACTGCCGGAACGTTTGGGGCAACCGCCTGTCCGACGTGTGACCTTGAAGCAAGAGCATGACTAGCACCACAACGCATGCACTCTACTTTGGGCGGATGTCGACGGACGGGTTCTATTAGATTGCAGGGGGCAAGCACATCGATTAGAAACAGGGTTCTAACAAAGCCGCGTTGGGCGGCGCACGATAGGACTTGATACCGAGACACCGGCGAGATATTCGACCACATGGATTACGCCAGAGGCAACGAACCCGAGCTCTCGGCTACCTGAACGGCACTCCCGCTCCGCTACGGGCAGGGCGTCGCGGTTGCCCAGAAGACAGGGCCGTTCGACCGGAACCCTGCCGGCGCCCGATCATTCCCTCGTCAACCAGACCTACCTGGCCATGTCAATCACTAACTCCAGGAACGGGCTACCGGACGGGGCCGTGGCCGACGGTGAATAGCAGTCATCAACGGAACATCCAACAAGACGGACCCAATTCTCCACCGGCGATGGTCAAGCGGGTAGCAGCCGAGTACGCCCTACTCGGCTAGCCCACTTGTCCCACCCGTCCGTTCATTGCGCGTCAAGATTCAACTGGGTGGAGGAACCGCGGTCATCGGGGTCTGCGGCCTTCGTGGCATGGAGGGAGCTACTTGGCCTGCAACCCCACTCAGCGAATGGCTATCGGGCTAGACAAGAACGAAACGAAAATAGTGCGCGATACACAACAGATTGCAGAATTTTACACGATTTTTCTTCCTTATTCTTCTTCTTCTTCACGGGCCTCGTGTTCGATGGGGATGGGATGGGATCTACAAGCGATCGGATGCTGTGTGACGATGGACCGCGACATGGAACGGGCGCGGCGCGTCGCCGGTAAGATTTCTTTCCTAGCCGAACCACTGGCAGCCTCCAACGGCTACGGAACGGAGGTGTTACGCCAGGTGATGTCCGCCCGAGTCCGTTGAGAAGAGAGATGCCGCTGAGCCGCCGTGTTATTCCCAGAGCTGGTTTATATCCCGCATCCCACATTCCGCAAGTGATGACGCACGCAAGCCCGGAGTAAGTAACCCTCCTCTGTCTGCACGGAAGGAGAGAGAAAAGATGGGCTTGTTTCTTCCGCTGCTGCTGATCCCCTGGCTGGCTGTTTGTTACCTTGGGGTGGTACCGTACCTTACCGAACCAGGGGGGAAAGTCCCAGGAGACCCGCTCGGGAGATCTCCCGCTCACTCCTCGCCCCCTTTTGCGACGGCTTCCAGATCTCTTGTCCTGCCTTGCCCCGAGTGGTGAGTGGGTTTCGGGAGTCGGAATGTCGGGTCGGGTGTGAGCCGCCCCCACACTAGGTACTATGTAGGTACCAAGTTCGCGGTCCAGGTGGCGGGCTCGGCAGATCTTGTTTCTTCGTCGGCTCTTTACACAGTACGTTTCTTGCGGTTTGCTCTCGATGTCAGCCGTTCGCGCGATAATGGTTTCACAGCAGCTTTTCGTTCGCTCATTCTCTGAGATTTGACGAGAGGACTTCCGGTTGCGCTTCAGCTGCTCTCTGCATGTGTTGCAGCAGCGCGACATCGAGCAGGCCAGCTCGGGCTCAGCTCGTGGATTGGGTTAATTTGCTGCCGCGGTTGTTGTTGCGTTGCGTTTGTGTTGCGTGGCGTCGTCGAGTGACGGAGCCGCGATATCTCTTGGGCTGGGACTTGCAGGGGGATGGCGGCTCGAACCCCTTTCGAGTGCGGACGCAGCTGTCCCTTTCGTCGATTACCTTGTTGCTCTTGACCCGACACAAGGCAAGTGCTCATGTCGTTCGTATGAAGTTTTACAAGTTGCTGGTTTACCGGGAAATTCCCCAGGGCAGTGATGCGTGGTGTTTCCGCCCGTTCCCGTTCGCTGGGAGAGACAACACCAGCAGCAGCCTCGACGTCTGCTCTGTCAACACACAACTGAATGCCTCGGATTTACGCAAGGCGGACAATCCGAGAAGGCTTGTCAAATTCTCCCGGTTTCAATCTCGCGGCCAACTCCCAGCCGTCCATCTCGCCTCCCACCCCTGGGCGGCATGGGATGGTGTGTCTGCGATCCAGGTCCAGAACCCAGGACCTGAAAGGCTACACAACATTTGACTGCACAGCCAAATACTACTTCAGCCATTCGACGCGACTCTGGCGACAGAGAGAAAGCCGCGGCGTGGAGGCGGGAGAGGTTGTGTGTGGTGAGTGAGAGCCTTGCCTTGCCTTGCCTGGCCTGGCAAAGAGGCAGCCGGCTAAAGTGTCTTTTCATTTACAGATATTATATTGATGTCTCTGCCGTCTGGCCCGCCATTGCGTTCGCACCCCAGGTACTACTGGCTGCCGACCGGATGCTGCAGAGTCTTTTCTGCTAATGTGGGATGGGTTGGTGATCAGCGCTGCTGTCGTGGCCATGGCCGGGTCTGGGTCTGGGTCTGGGTTCTGGATGTGGGCTGGGCGTGGTTGCGAGATGGTAAGAGGCCATTATACTGCCTATACCTACAGCTTCAGCTTTCCCGGTTCGCTCTACCCTACTTCCTTTTACCAATCCCTCTCCTCCATCCCATGTTTGCTGGGCCGAGCAACGCGGTTGCACAGCCTGGGCGCGAGTCCGCCGGTTTCTTTGAATAGAAAATACGGCCCTTAGCGGACCAAATTTTCTGATACGAAGGGGTTGGCCTCTCCCGTGACCCAGGGCTTGGAGATCGGCTGGTCGACGGCGCTGCAGGTAGCCGTTCGCTTGTGCACCTTTCCGTCGACCGCTTCTTTTACGGCCTCCCGCGCGCTGGGCACCTCAGATTCGCACGCCGGCTTCTCTGTTTAGCGTCAGGTGTGGGCTGGCGGCTTGGCTTCTGGTTGTCGTTCTTTATCATCGCTGTCGTCCCGACGTCGCCGTTTGAGGGGGTTGATGCCATCGTTTGAGCCTCTCACTCAGTCGATCACTATTTCAACATGGCGAGGGATATTGAGGAAACATGGCCGGTCACGGATGTGAGTGCTCAAGTTGTGACACGGCCACAAATCACAGAACGGGAGACTAACTGTCGGCAGATCGTCTACACCTCCATCGTGGGTGTGGTGATGCTCGCCGCGTTCCTCGAGTGGTTCCTCTGGATAGCTGCCTTTCTCTACTGCCTGTGGAAGGTGTTTGTCAAGGCCGAGCACTGGACCGTCCGGGTCCTGGCAGTGTTTGTCGGGGTTGCGTTTACGCTGCTCAGGTATGTGCCGACTTCGGGGTGTAAGCGGTCGGCCACTGACATGTTGCAGGCTCATCTTTCTCCCCATCATGGTCGTGACGCTGCCGCTCCCTAGCGTGATCGCCCGTGTCTGGCCCGAGTTCATGGTCAGCTTCCTGCAATGGTTCGCCTTCTGGAGCTTTGCCGGTCTCCTGACCATCCCCTGGCTGTTCTGCATCTACCAGATCGTCACGCACCAGCTCGGCCGGACGAAGCGGATCAAGCAGGTGCTCGACGAGGTCTCGGCCCCCAAGGTCGTTATTGTCATGCCCTGCTACAAGGAGGACCCCGAGATCCTCGTCACTGCCATCAATTCGGTTGTCGATTGCGACTACCCGCCGTCGTGCGTCCACGTCTTTCTCTCCTTTGACGGCGACCAAGAAGACGAACTGTACCTCAACACCATCGAGAAGCTCGGGGTTCCCCTAACGCTCGAGTCGTACCCCAAGAGCATCGACGTGACGTACAAGGCCGCCCGCGTTACCGTGTCGAGGTTCCCCCACGGCGGGAAGAGACACTGCCAGAAGATGACCTTCAAGCTGATCGACAAAGTCTACCACGAGTATCTCCGGCGGAACGACAACCTCTTTATTCTCTTTATCGACTCCGACTGCATCCTGGACAGAGTCTGCCTGCAGAATTTCGTCTACGACATGGAGCTGAGCCCGGGCAACAGGCGGGACATGCTGGCCATGACAGGCGTCATCACGTCGACGACCAGGAAGCACAGCCTCATCACGCTGCTCCAGGACATGGAGTACGTCCACGGCCAGCTGTTTGAGCGGACGGTGGAATCGGGCTGCGGCGCCGTCACCTGCCTCCCCGGCGCGCTGACGATGCTGCGCTTCTCGGCCTTCCGGCGCATGGCCAAGTACTACTTCGCCGACAAGGCCGAGCAGTGCGAGGACCTCTTCGACTTTGCAAAGAGCCACCTGGGCGAGGACCGCTGGCTGACCCATCTGTTCATGATCGGCGCCAAGAAGCGGTACCAGATCCAGATGTGCACGTCGGCCTTTTGCAAGACCGAGGCCGTCCAGACGATGCAGTCGCTGATCAAGCAGCGCCGCCGCTGGTTTCTCGGCTTCATCACCAACGAGGTGTGCATGCTGACCGACTGGCGGCTGTGGAAGCGGTACCCCATTCTGGTCTTGGTCCGGTTCATGCAGAACACTATCCGCACGACGGCGCTGCTCTTCTTCATCATGGTCCTGGCGCTGATGACGACCTCCAAGACCATCAACGACCTCCCCGTCGGCTTCATCGCCATCTCTCTGGGGCTGAACTGGATGCTCATGATCTACTTTGGCGCCAAGCTCCGCCGCTTCAAGATCTGGCTCTACCCCCTGATGTTCGTGCTCAACCCCTTCTTCAACTGGTACTACATGGTGTACGGCATTTTTACCGCTGGGCAGCGCACCTGGGGCGGTCCACGGGCGGACGCGGCCGCCGCCGACGCGCAGACTACGGCCCAGGAGGCCATCGAGCAGGCCGAGCAGACGGGCGACGACCTCAACATTGTGCCGGAGTCCTTCATCCCGGCGGCTCAGGAACGCGCCGAACTCGAGGAGCTCGCCGCGGCCGAGGACAAGGAGGGAGCCAGCCGCAAGAAGAAAAACAACAAGAAGAAAAGGCTCCCCACCGCTACCCCTACTGCAGGCACAGGCACCGGCACCGGCATCCTCCTCCTCCCCCCAGACAAAGTCGACGGCCGCTTCGCCGCCCCCGAGCGGACGCCCTCGGGCTGGTACCAGCACCCGGACGACTCGATGGCCAGCATCGCGTACCCCCTCGGCACCACTTCTCAGACCTCCCCCATCACGGACGCAAACACCAAATTCAACCGCACCCTCCAACACACCAATCCCCACAGAAGGGAAAGAGACAGGGACCGAGAAAGAGACTCATTCGACAGCGCCTTCTCCACGACAGGAACCATGTCCATGTCCATGTCGGTCTACATGCCGCAGCGCGTCGAGAGCATCATGGGCGAGGAGGACCGGCGCAAGTACGAGCTGGCGCAGGCGAGCCATATCAGCCACCTGGTCATGAGCAGCCATCATGGGCATGGGTCGTCGAGGGTGTGGCAGCAGCAGCAGCAAAGGGGGTATGTGGTGGACGAGATTGTTGGGGATGATAGCAGTAGCAGTAGTGCTGCTGCTGCTGCGACGGGGGATGGTGGTGGGAGGCTGTATGGGAATGGGAATAGGAGGGTGGGGAGTTATGAGGGGGGTGGACAGCAGCAGCAGCAGGGGGGAGGGGTTGATTTGTTGAGCGGGAGTCTTGCTGGCGGCGCTGCTGGGGGCAGGCAGGCGCTTGTTTCGCCGCCGCCGTTGCTGCCGGCTCAGGCCACGGCTGGGAGGAGTCCGTTGGGGAGGGCCAGCTGGACAAGGCCGGTTACGCGGGACGAGGTGGAGACTGAGGTTGGGGAGTCGCATTCGCATTCTCAGTCCCATTCTCGTGGGCATGGGGATGATAGTCGGGCTTCGTCGGTGAGGGATGGGCATGGCAAGGGGGGGAGGCAGCGGTAGTTGCTGGGGGGGGTTACATCTTCTTGAATTGGTTCGACTTAGGGATACTGGTTAATTTTCATACATCTCTGAAGCACGCTTAGAGGAGGCAGATACCACATGGCACATGAGCGAGGGTGGCTGTATGTATGTAATCTTGCATTGAATGCATTCTCTGCGTCTGCGGACTGTATGCCAGACCAACTTGTTAGTTTTTCTTTTCGTTTCGTGAGGACACAGAGATAATCACTCGGCCCCTCCTGGTGTTGACGTACCTACCTGGTATATACAGTCCTCCCCTTGTTTGTTCGTTAGCGCCTGACCTTGGGAGAAAACAAGGTTCTCGTAGTCATAACGATACCCGTTTCTTTTATTTTATTTTTTATTTTTATTTTTCAAAAAAGAAGAAAAAAGCGGAGAGTGGGAGAGAGGGAGAGAGGGAGATTAATCTTTTTACTTTCCCTTTTCCTTTTTATTACTTGCCTTCTTTCTTTCTTTTCCTTCTTTTCTAACTTCAAAAGTCAGGGATAAATGTCAAGAGTCCCGCGCTAATAAACAAACAAGGGGACTCGAGATCCCAACCCGTCAACGGAATACCGTCACCAGCAACCAACATCCTGTGTCGCAGCTTGCAATGCCAACAAAACCCAAACCCCCGCCGAGTCTAAAGTCAGAAAAGGCTTCCAGTGACTACAGAACCCAAGTCCTGAAGTCCTAGGCGCCCTCTCGGCCGGCAATCATTACGTACTGGGGTCCAACGTCCGTGGGTCCTCGAGGCTAGGCATGACAAAAGGGAACGGACATGGTGCAATTGGGCATGGCATCTGAAATTGGGTGGTTTGGTGGTTGGTCCGAATGCTCCGGGAAAACTCTTCTTACGTTGGGCACCCATGCCGGTTGGTTTTGGGTAAAGGACCTAGGTGAATATTCGGCGGGCACGGCTGTGCCAACTCAAGACTGCTCTGAGATAAAAAGTGTGAGCGAGTGGTGAGCTTTCAATGGCGGGGCACTAACAGCTGCGTAAAGGCAGAGGGGCTGTGCTTGGCGGCGTGTCAGCGGTGTGTGCTGGTGCGGGCGGCAAAGTGGCTCAAGGTGGGGTGATAGATGCACGCAGGGTGTGCTGCGAGTGATAAGGTTATCAGATCGCTTGGCAGGAGCGAGTTGTGAAGACCAGGCAACACTGCGCTGCCTTCTCAATCGAGCGTCTTCGACAGAAACTCGGGGCATTTCTGGTTCTTTCGAGTTTTACCTATAGCAAATATGCATTTAGAAACACAAACAACGTCTGCTCGCGGCGGCTGGCCTGTCCTTTTCATCCCGCCCGTCTCGAAGCTTCTCCCAGGTTCTGGCATGTCTTGGCTCAGGCGCCGACGCCCTGGTGCGGGGCTAAGGGGCGCCCCATAAGGCCCCATGGAGGGGAAACCCGCCCCTCTGCGCCAGCAGAGTCGGGCACCTAGGTCTGATTTTTTTTCTGCTTTGCCTGCCAACTGAAACTTGCTGCTTCTGCGATACCGATTCTATTCTCTACCCCCCCCGATAGATACACCGTCTGCCAGACCCTGCATCCTCTGCGCGCGGACTCACGCCTCAAGTCACATACATTCCCGACACTTAACCCAGCTGGTGAGCGCCGTTCCCTATCTCCCTCGCAGACTTGCGATTTGCCCTCGGCTCGTCCCACGATCGATTTGTTTACACCAGCCCGGCCCCGACAGTGCCCCTCTCTTCCCGCCCAACATGAGTGTCGTCGGTAAGTTTGCGATTCCCGCCCCTCGGCCACGGCTCGTGCGGGAAGGATACAGCGCTGACGTGCATGTGCGCCCCAGGTGTCGATTTCGGTTCCCTCAACACCGTCGTCGCCGTCGCGCGGAATCGGGGTGTCGATGTGGTACGTCTAGGTCCCCGCTGCCGCTGCCGCCTCCACGATACCGAGCTATGCGCCGGACACACAGGGTGGAAGCGGCCAAAAGAAGTGCACACACTGACGGCCCTGTCCTGCAGATCACCAATGAAGTCTCCAACCGGGCAACACCGTAAGTATCACATACCGCCCCTCGGAAATCCCAACCTCGCGGCCGGCGCCTAATCTCGCACAGGTCCCTCGTTGGCTTCGGGCCCAAGTCCCGCTACCTCGGCGAGGCCGCAAAGACCCAGGAGATCTCCAACCTCAAGAACACCGTCGGCTCCCTAAAGCGCCTCATCGGACGCTCGCTCAAGGATCCCGATGTCCAGATCGAGCAAAAGTACGTCTCGGCGGCCCTGGTCGAGATCAACGGCCAGGTCGGCGCCGAGGTCAACTACCTCGGTCAGAAGGAGCAGTTCACCGCGACACAGCTCGTCGCCATGTTCCTCAGCAAGATCAAGCAGACCACCGCCGCCGAGCTCAAGCTCCCCGTGTCGGACCTGGTCATGAGCGTGCCCACGTGGTTCACCGACGCCCAGCGCCGCGCCCTCATCGACGCCGCCGAGATCGCCGGGCTCAAGCTGCTCCGCCTCATCAACGACACAACCGCCGCCGCCCTCGGCTACGGCATCACCAAGCTGGACCTGCCCTCGGCCGAGGAGAAGCCGCGCCGTGTCGCCTTTGTCGACGTCGGCTACAGCGACTACAGCTGCTCCATCGTCGAGTTTAAGAAGGGCGAGCTTGCCGTCAAGAGCAACGCCTACGACCGCCACCTTGGCGGCCGCGATTTCGACCGCGCCATTGTCGAGCACCTGCAGAAGGAGTTCCTCGGCAAGTACAAGATTGACATCTTTACCAACCCCAAGGCCCTGACCCGCGTCTACGCCGCCGCCGAAAAGCTCAAGAAGGTGCTGTCGGCCAACCAGCAGGGCCCCATGAACATCGAGTCGCTCATGAACGACATCGATGTCCGCGCCATGATCACGCGCCAGGAGTTCGAGGCCATGGTGGAGCCCCTGCTCAGCCGCATCGACACCATTCTGGAGCAGGCCCTCGCCGAGGCCAAGCTGACCAAGGAGGACATCGACATCATCGAGGTGGTTGGCGGCGGCAGCCGTGTGCCGGCCATCAAGGAGCGCATCCAGACCTTCTTCGGCAAGACCCTTTCCTTCACCCTGAACCAGGACGAGGCCATCGCCCGCGGCTGCGCTTTTGGCTGCGCCATCCTGTCCCCCGTCTTCAAGGTCCGCGACTTCGCCGTCCAGGACATCATCAACTACCCGATCGAGTTCGCCTGGGAGAAGGATGCCGACATCCCCGACGAGGACACCAGCCTCACTGTCTTTAACAAGGGCAATGTGATGCCCTCGACCAAGATCCTCACCTTCTACCGCAAGCAGGCCTTCGACCTCGAGGCCAGGTACGCCAAGCCCGAGGGCCTCCCCGGCAAGGCCTCGCCTTTCATCGGCCGCTTCTCCGTCAAGGGAGTCAAGGCGACCGGCGGCCCCGAGGACTTTATGATCTGCAAGCTCAAGGCCCGCGTCAACATCCACGGCGTGCTGAACGTTGAGAGCGGCTACTACGTCGAGGACCAGGAGGTGGAAGAGGAGATCAAGGAGGAGAATGCCGAGAAGAAGGATGGCGATGTGAGTATTCTTATTCAGTCTGGAAACGACCCCTCATCGGTGGCCGCTGAGCAGGTGGGCGCCGGCGACTCGGGAACTACGTCTCAGAGGGGGTCGAAACGTCGCAAGACGCAGGATTCTGTATCTGGCGCCGAATCCGGGCCCCTACCGGCGGGTGTGGAAGATGGAAAAAAAGAGCTAACCACTGATTCATCGCAAAAGGCCATGGACACGGACGCCAAGGATGAGAAGCCCAAGACTCGCAAGGTCAAGAAGCAAGTCCGCAAGGGCGAGCTGCCCATCGTCAGCGCCACCCACTCTCTCGAGGTCTCGGCCAAGAACGCCATCACCGAGAAGGAAGCCGCCATGGTCATGGAGGACAAGCTGGTTGCCGACACCGAGGAGAAGAAGAACGAGCTCGAGACATACATCTACGACCTCCGCAACAAGCTCGACGACCAGTACGCCGACCTTGCCAGCGACGAGGAGAAGGAGAAGATCCGCGAGAAGCTCTCGGCCTCCGAGGTACGTACACTTGGGCGACAAAACCCCCATCTTCATGACATGGAACGAAAGCTGACAGCAGTAACAGGACTGGCTCTACGACGAGGGCGACGACACCACCAAGGCCGTCTACATCGCCAAGATGGAGGAGATCCGCGCTCTGGCCGGCCCCGTCGTCCAGCGCCACTTCGAGAAGGTCGAGGCCGAGCGCGAGGCGCTACAGGCCAGGCTGGACGCCGAGCGCGCCAAGAAGGCCGCCGAGGCCGAGGCTCGTAAGGCTGCCGAGGCCGAGAAGGCGCAACAAGAAGGCGCCAACGGCGGCGCCAAGGACGAGGAGATGACCGACGCCGACGCCCCGGCCAAGGCCGAGGTCGAGGAGGCCGGTGACCCGTAAAGGGGAAGATAATACCTCGTTCCTAAAAAAAAAACCTCGCTTCACGACTCTCGCCTTCCTTGGGTTTCTTTCTCCTCTTCTTCTTCCGGATGTGAAATGTGAGGGCGCCAAAAAGCCCTTCACGGGGCGGTCTTTTGATAGATGGGTCTCATAGGAATACGAAGCGAAAGCATGTATTGGGCGTCTATGACATGTTCTTCTGTATGAGGGGTTGAGGGGGAGAGAGAGAGAATGATGCGGAAATGGGACTGAAACGAACAGATGCAGAAGAAGCAGAGCTTGCTTACGACAAAAGACTTTACAGTAGAGCAGTTGTTTTTTCCAGAGAAGGATTCGGACCACCACAGGGGGTAATTGAACCAAGACTGGACCACTTCCACGCCTTTGTCTCGTTCTTGCCAGCTTTATCTTTCATTCCTTCATTCTCTGGTGATGGGAGAACAGCATAGCATAGATGTTGAATTTGGCATCAGATGGTTATATCATCATATCCTTTGACACATCAGGTCCCAAAAGGATGTTTGAGAGTCTAGCCAGCCACATACTCGACCACCCATCTCAGATGAGCCATAATGGAGGATCCTGGTATCATAAAAGAAAGTCTCCCATATGTGGGCTGTTTCTCACGTCTAAGCACCCAGTCACTCATATAAAGTTGGTCGGCGGAGGTGGAAGAAAGGGAGAAGTTGGATCTCCGCCGGAGTCTGCCTGTCTTGCAGAAACATGCATTATAACTCTCCCTCCAGCACACAGCTGAAGTGAGTGAGCTATAGACTACCTAGGCAAGGGTTCAAATCCACGAGAGAGACAGGCCACTTAACAATCACCTAGCGCCTCATACCCTCACGCAGAGCAACATCACCACATATCACAACACCGTGCACCATGTAGCACAGCAAAGAAGATGACTAGGTAGAACGATGCATACTAGTAGCATAGCATAAGATAGTACAACAAGTAAGAGTGAAGTACTAAGGTAGCAACCCAGCTCCCTCCCCCCATCACAACTTGAACCCAGAACTCAAAACAAATCCCCGACTTTTGTTTTCTCCTTTTGGTTTCCCCACCTCCAGTCTTCTCCCCCAACCAATCTTCAACCTTCCTGTCCCTTCCCCTTACCTCTTATCCCTCCTCTCCCCTACCCGACCGCGTAGCTAACTAAGCCCACCCAACCCACTCAAAAAACCAACCTACGCAATATCAAACATAGGCTTCAGCTTGATAATGAGCTGCCACTCGTCATTCGTGACGTCGGCCCGGTAGAACTGCTTCAGGCAGTCGATGCTGGGGCGCGAGATCTGCGAGTAGAGCAGGTCCTTCTCCTCGAGCTGGCGGCCGTATGTCGGCTGGTGGCTGCCCATCTCGATCTTGACCGCCACCGACGGCTGGCCTTTTTTGCACACGGGAATCTGCTTGTGCTCGCGCTCGATCGATGTACTATTACGCAGTGCAAGTTAGTAAATGTGATCAAAGAAGACGGGAGCGAGGGGGGAATCGTACACTCTGCCAATGTTGATAATCTCCTTCAGGCCCGTTGTCGGGTTCGGCTTGATGACCGAGATGGGCGTGTTGATCCTCAGCGAGCCCTCCATGACGTCGACGCCGACCACGATGGGGTTGGTCTTGTTGAAGATGGCGACGGGGTTGAGCACGCAGGGGAAGACGGCCAACATCTTGGACTCCTCCTTCTTCCTCTCGTTCTGCTCGTTGATGTGCTTGGTGAAGGCGTCAAAGAGATGGTAGATGATGTCGGCCGTGAAGATCTTGACGCCCTGCTCGTCGGCGTACGCCTGCGCCTCCTTGTCGACCTTGACGTCGAAGCAGAGCATGACGGCAAAGTCGGCCGCCTTCTCCAGCATGATACCGCACTGCATGACGTCGCGCTTGTAGACGGGGCCGATGCCGACGTTGGCGACGGGAATCTTGCAGTCCTTGAGGAAGTCCAGCAGGGCCTCGAGAGACCCGAGCGTCGACGCTTGCACGCTGACACCACGGCCGGACCTCTCGACTCTGCTGAACAGGCTGGCGAGATCGGACTCGACCTCGTCCTCGAGATCCGACTCGTCATCGTCGGGACCGACGACGAGCAGCCGGGAACCGGCAATGGCACCTTCCAGACCGGGCGCGCTGATCTTGACACCCAGGGCGGCCTTGACCTCCTTGTTGTGCACATACTGCGACTTGAGACGGAGTTCCCTCAGCGGGGCAGGTGTGAGCAGCGCCCTGATGTTTGTCTTGATGACACCTTCTGTACCGCACAGAATGATGCGGTCGCCTTCCCGGAGGATACCGTTGGACAGGATGACGTCGATGGTCATGCCGAAACCCTCGATAGCCTTGACTTCGAGGACGGTGGCCTGGACCTCCGACAGGTACATGAGCGAGCCCACCATCCTCTCCTGGGTGAGCTGGAGGATGAGCTTGAGCATGTCGGGGATACCCTCGCCGGTGTGGGCGGAGGTGGGCACCAGCGACACGTATTTGGCCATGGACTTGTTCTCGTAGAACAGCTCCGAGTTGAAGCCCTGCTCGGCAAAGGCCAGCTTGGTCTGCTCAAGGCGGTTCTTGAACTCGTTCTGCACAGCCTTGTTCTGCAGCGCCAACGACTCCTGGAAGCCGTTGTTCTCAATCTTCTTCCAGCCGTAAAGACGATCGATCTTGTTGAGCGCGACGATGAAGGGCGTCTTGCGCTCACGCAGCATCCTCATCGACTCGAGAGTCTGAGGCTCGAGACCGTGCATGATATCGACGACCAGGATGGCGATGTTGCAGAGCGACGAACCACGAGACCGCAGGTTGGAGAAAGACTCGTGCCCGGGGGTGTCGATGACGAGGAGACCGGGCACCTTGAACTCGAACTTGCCGTCGGGGTTGACGACGGCCGTCTTCTGCCGGATGGCCTCGACGGGGAAGTAAGTGGCACCAATCTGCTGAGTGATACCACCGGCTTCGCCCTCCTGGACGTTGGTCTGCCGGATCTTGTCGAGCAGCTTGGTCTTGCCGGTATCGACGTGCCCGAGAATACAGCAAATGGGCGAACGCAGGTTGTCCTTTGACCGCGCAGCCAGAGCAGCCTGGTGGGCCTTCTCGCGGCGCTCGGCAGCCTCCTTCTTCCTCTGGGCCTCGGCAATCCGGGCTTGGGTCGCCTGCTCGTCTTCCTCAGACTCCTCGTCGGACTCCTCTGACTCTTCCTCCTCCTCTGACCCGTCTGCGGCGGGGGCCTTTGGCCGAGAGGGCAAGGCCTTCTTCTCAGCCTCATCCTCGGATTCGGCATCCCAGCTGTCCTTGACGTCCTCCTTCTCCGACTCGGCAGCCGCCTCCCAATCCTCGTCGACGCTCTCCTCAGCGGCGGCCTCGGCCTTCGCAGCAGCCTCGGCCTCAGCCTTCTCCCGCTCGATGCGAGCCTTCTCCTCAGCCTCCTTGGCGGCAGCCTCGGCCTGCAACCTCGCGCGCTCAGCCGCCTCTGCCAGGGCCTTGTCTTCATCGATCTGTAAAGGGTCAGCACTACAGACTCAACAGGTAGCGTGACTACATAGTGTACGTACCTTGGTCGTCCGGCCGCCCCGTTTCCTCGCATCCGCCTTCTTCTTCTCCTTTTCCTTCTCCTTCTCCTTCTCGGCCTCGCCCTCCTCGAGCCCGCCGACCTTGATGCCGGCGGCAATCATCTGCTGCAGCTTGCGCTCGTTGCGGGCCTTCTCCTCCTTCTGGGCCTTGGTCATGTACTTGCCCTCGCGCTTGAGCTGCTCGATGCGCTCCTTCTCCTTCTGCTTCTTGCGGGCCTTCTCTTCCTCCCTGCGCTTGGTCTCCTCGGCGTCCCGGGCCTCCTCGGCCTCTATCCTGGCCTTCTCCTCGGCGCGCATGCGCTCTCTCTCCTCTTGCTGGCGCCGGATCTCCTCCTGCTGCTTCTGGAGGGCCAGCAGGTGGGCGGGCAGCTTCTTCTTCTTGCCGCCCGCATCGGCGGCGGCGGGCGCGGCGGCGGCGGGTGTCTCGGCCTTCTTTTCCTCGACGGCGGCGGCCTTCGCGGGCTCGGCCTTGGCCGGGGCGGCGCCCTTCTTCTTGGCAGCCTGTTACAGAGATGTCAGCTTTGGTGAACGGTGTAACTGGGTGAGGGGGACGGGGGGTTATCCTACCTGCTCCTTCTTCCGCTGCTTCTCCCTCTCCTTTTTCAGCTTTTCCTTCTCCGCCTTGGTCAACACCCTGCCCGACTCATCCGCCTCCTCGTCCTTGGCCGCGGCCGCCTTCTGGTGCTGCTGCTTGCCCTTGCCGCCCTTGCCCTTCTTGTCCGGCAGCGCGTACTCGTCCTCGAGGTTCGCCTCCTCGGCCTGCTTGGCCGAGAGATCCGGGAGGGTAAGGGTCTCGGGTGGTGCGTCGCCGGCGGCGCCGTCGACGTCGTCCTCGACGAGGCCCTTCTTCTTGCGCTTCTCCTTGTTCTTGCGCATCAGGTTCATCAGGCCGCCGCCGCCCGCGGAGGGCTCGTCGTCGGCCGCCGGGGGGGCATCGTCGGTGGGGGACGCAGCGGCGTTGGCCGGAGCGATGCTCTCGCCGAGCTCGGCCTCCCAGTCGTCGCCGCCCTTCTTGTTGCCTCCCTTCTTCTTGGGCGCCATTTTGAATCGCTGTTGTTCCGGGGTTGATTTCGTTGAAGGGGTATTCTTTATCTCCGGCTCGATGCTCGCGCTCTTTTTCAGGTCGTCCAATCCCGTCAAAGGAATGTGCAAAATGGAACGCCTGGTTCACGATCACGAAAAGAAGGGAACGTGGGAAATTCCGGTCGGCAATAAGGTCGCCAGTTCCGATGGATTCGGGGTCGTGGCAAAGAGAACCGGGCGGTAGGTTTGCGGCGAAAAAGCTGTACGGTAGGGGGTTTCTAGGTGGAGGTCAGCGGCGCCCGGGTGCTGGGTAGGGCTTGCGGGTCCCTGTGGGCTGGCCGCTTTTAGTGCGGGACAGCCTGGGCGATAAACGACCTTATCGGAGTTTCGTTTTCAGTTGGTCTTCAAGGTTCCTCCTTTCAACGACGAACCATCAACTCCTCCTCCTTCAGGTCAAAGGCCGCGAGATGGAGTCTTTCACGAATCGTGGATGCCACTTGCGCCAGCTGAGACGAGACATAATCCGGGGGAGGTCTCCGCAAACTGCTTGTTCCAGGACGCCGGATACTTTGGCGGGGACTTGTCTGCTTGGCCGTCGTTGTCTTCGCCGTGAGGGGCAAATTGATGGAGGTGGAGCGGATGAAACAGCAGGGCACCAGCGAAACGAAACGCAGCGGGGTTTTGTTGGCACAGGCCCGAATTTTTTTGTGCCCGCTGAGCTTGAAGGCAGCAAGGCACTGCTGCAGCGGTATTTTACCCTCGCATGGAAACAAAACGTAATATTACATCACATTTAGCACATGTTACCAATCACATTCACATGAATTACACATCAACAGCACCTGATTTCAGGGGGGTTACAAACACAAACACCCCTTCTTCTTACTGTGTAGATGCCTCCCTCACAGAACCGGCATCAGATAATACTCCAGAACGTCATAAGCAAGGCGGAAATACCGCGCATGGTCTCCCTCAGCCGCCAACCCCTCGGTATGCTGCCCCCCATCCAGCTCTCCCAGCAGCTCAATGAACCTGGCCACATGCGCCTGCTTCACCACCAGCCACTCCAGCGCCCTCTTCTCCAGACAGCGCCTCAGTATGTCCCCATCAACATGCATCTCCAGGCCATACGCCAGCCTCGGCTCCGGCTCCGCATCCCGGCCGCCGCCGTCATTCTGACCCCGCTGCTGCTGCTGCTGCTGGCGCGACAGGCTCAGCGGAAAAAAGGGACACAGCTCCGGCGCCGCGACGGCCAGGTTCTGCACGAAGCGCAGCAGGCGCCAGGCCTCGACGCCGAGCAGGGTGAACTGGTGCAGCGACCCGTTGAGCGCGACGCCCAGGATCTCGGCGTCGTCCGCCGTGGCGGGGAGCCGGCCGAACCGGGGCCTGCGCAGGTGCTGCTCCCAGACGGGCCGGGTCCTGCCGCGGCGGAACCTGCGGATCGAGGAGAGGAGCTCCGCCTCGAGCACCACCTCGCACTCCCTGTCCGGCGTCTGCCACGGCACCCAGAGCCCCGCGACGCCGCACTCGCGGTCCGCGACGAGGTTGATGCCGCCCGTTGCCTCCTCGAGCTGTGGGCCGGCGACCTCGATGGAGTCGACGCCGTTTCGTCGCCAGGGGTCGACGTGGCAGAGCTTGGTGTTTTCCTCGTCCGTGTCGAGGTTGTCGAGGACGATCAGGGAGTCGCGGCTTGTCAGCGCGACGAGCTTGCCGTTGGAGATGCGCAGGCTTGTGGCGGGCGAGCCCAGCGAGAACGACTTGAGCGCCTTGAGCCGCTTCTCCTGGGTGTCCAGCACCTCCCAGTAGACTGTCTGGCCGGCGCAGTAGATCAAGCCCTCGTCGTAGCCGACGACCGAGTAGATGGGCTCCTTGACTTCCTTCCTGAACCGCGTCCAGTAGCGGAATATCGGAGCCCCACCGTCCCGTGACACTGCTTTCTCGGTAGTGACCACAATGAGACGGCCGGTCTTGGTGGTGACGAGGATGAAGTTCCAGACGTTACCCTCCCTTCTATAGTTCCATTCTGCCAGCCCCATGATCCGGTCGCCTTCTTTCCCCAGCCCTGCGATGCAGGTCTGGGGTTCTTTGTTCTTGTCGGTGGGTCTCCCGATGTCTTCTCCGGTGTCAGGGTTGATGAACATCAAGGTCGGCCCGTAAGGCCGGTTGACCGCAGCAACAAGACACTGCGTGAATTGGCAGTAGATGATCCTATTGGGCGTGCCGTCAACGGGAATGCTCCGGTGGACCGGTCCGGGCTGTTCATGCATTTCTGCGAGCAACAGCCTCGAACCGGATATCATGAGAAGGGGAGTGATGCCGTTCTCGGACGGCATATCCACGGCTGTGGCATAATGCACCGGTGGCGGGACCGCCTCCAGCTTGCTGGCGTCGACCGGCCAGACGCGGAATTTCGTCTTGTGTTCGACGGCGACACCGCGGCGACTGGCGTGCTGATCAAGACGGATAGAGAGGAGGCTGTTGTCACAACAGACAAGTATGGTGGGATCGGTTGCGCCAGCCTGATAGCTGCAGCTGACCTTCGCGGCCGTCGTGCCGAACTTTTCACAGTCGATGGATACAGCGTCGGCAGCGTGCTTCACCGTTATTACCTCTCCACTCCGGGTGCCCAAGAGGACGGTATCCCTGACCGAGATGATGCTCTCAATGCCTTCGACCAAGGAGGGTGTGGGGAGACTGGAAGGCCCGTCCTGATCTGACAAGTCTGCATAGCGTTAGGAATCTACAAGGAACAAAAGGGGAGGCTAACTGCGAGGCAGAGAAAGAAGCGAGGAGGGCTTACACTCGGTCAGGTTGATTATTTGGAGACCGTTGAAAGGTTGTTGTAGTGAACCCAAGGCTAGCAGGGTCTGAGAGCTTTGCCGAAGTCCGGCCATGATGGTGTAATCGGGGCCGAGAGATAGGCAGGTAACCTCCCCTTCGACGTCGATTGTCTGGGCATGCGTGAGCGTGAGGAGATCTGGGTCAGCCTTGAACACATGGATCTGGAACTGAGCGTCCGTATGTGCCGAGACAGCAACGCAGTCGTCAAGCACGCGGGCGTCTGAGACGGAAGCGTTCGAAAGCCCCGGCAAGGACCGACATGGGAACGAAACGCTACTTCCAAATTAGCACTCTGCGTCATCTGGGCCTTGTCGGCATCTCGTGCTGAGCCGTCCATACCTCTGATGTTGATTCACCAGAACGATCTTCTGCCGAGTTATCTGTACCGTCAAGTGGCCAGAACCTGCCAAAGCCAGCGTGGTTGACGACAATTCATACGGTATCGCCCCCGCGGCGGGTGCCGTGGCGCTTGAAAAGTCGTTCGACAGTAAAAGGGCTGTAGTGGAGTCGGGCATGGAAAGCAGTAGCAGGTAGCCGTCGAACGAAGGTGGGTCACGGAAGCGCCGAAGCCACGCCTGCTTCATGCCAGGGCCATACTCGAGATCTAGCCCGATGTTTGCTTTCAAGCCGTATCGGTATTCCGTGATTGAGCCGTTGCTCCCGCCCTCGCTGGTCGCAAAGATGCGGTCGGGTTTCCGATGTTTGGCCTGTTGCCACGGAACCATAGCCCTGTCTTTGTGGGCTTCTGGGTGCCATCCCGTGAAGTCGTCGGTGGTTGTAAAGTCGACAACCGGCGACCAGTTCGGCAAAGTCCCAAGGAGCTCCGCGGGTTGCCGGGGAGGGATCTGTGACGAAGCGGTCAGACCTGGTTCAACAAAAGGCTGGGGTTTTCGTACTTTCCAGTAGCCCCCGGGACCTGAGTCGCTGCCAAGAACAAGCACATCGGTACTGTGATCGAAGAGGCAGGCAAAGGCGCCCGAGATATTGCAAGGGAACGGATCCAGGACGGTGTTGCCGGTGAGGGCGTCGTCTTGGTCGGCTTCCAGGAAAAGGACCACGCCATCCTCGCGGGCAAGATAGATGCAGTCGCGATTCTTCTTGTAAGACTGGAGGCGGAAAGGCCTGGCCCAGGCAGTCCACAGCGGTTCATGGCGTCCCCGATGATTGGCGGTTGGAAAGTGTGCCGTCATCTCGATGGTCTCGAACATGGGCGGCCCATGCAAGCACTCGGTGCACAAGGCGATCTGGTCAGCGGATATGGCAATGAAAGCTGACTGGACCGTCAGGGGGATCAGCAGCAGAGGCATCTGGTACTCGACAGGCATTCGGTGGCCTTGTTTCTCCTCGGCGAAAACCTTCTTCAAGTCGTCCCCGAGTTCCCACTCATAGATGACGGTCCTCGACTTGCCGCGTCTGACGACGACGAGCAGGAGGATGACGTGGCGGTCATCCCCCGGGCGCGGATGCAGAAAGGTTATCTTGTGTATCACGCCCCGTACGCTGCGGAGGCGGGAGGACCTGATGGGATGCAGAGGTTCTTCGCGGAGGTATCTCTCGTTCAGCTGCTGATGCGGCTCGAGCTCGTAAACGACGAAGTAGTCGGTAGGGCCTGCCATGGCCATGTAGCGCGAGCTTGGGTTGACGGCCAGGTGGAAGCCCATATGCCCTTTCATGTGCTTGGGGCTGCTGCCGAAGCGCGAGGCAGCAAACTTTGGCCTGCCATCGGGCCCTGGCCGGACAAACAAAACGACAGTGTCTCCGGTCTCCAAAACCACCATCAGGAGCTGAGGCGGGAGTTGTGTGCTCGTAATCGACCGCCTTGGTGAAGAGCAACCGAATGGGCCCGCATGGTCGTCCTCGGTCTTGATGGCGGGTACGGATGAGGGGTCGGTGCAGGCGTCGTCGTCGAGTTCCGGGATGACGGAGGAGCCGACTACACAGGCATTCCGAATGCGGCATCCGAAGTCATTCTTCCGAGCGATATCCTTCAGGCGCCCGTCTTTTCGAAGCTCACAGATTTGGATAAAGTGATCCTGGCAGGCATCAGTGCTGGATCCGCAAAATAAAACAGGGCCAGAGACAGACAACCCCCGGCAGTCACCCTGGGGATCGGGACACTTACCCCTACGAACGCAATGTCGTTGTAGTCGGGGGACCGCAGCCTGACAGGCAGGATCGAGTTTGCCTGGGCACTCTCAAACAAGGTCCGCGTGAGCAGGCCGCACCGCGGGGGCTTCAGAGGATCCTGCTTTGCTGGGCCCTTGGGTCCTGCTTTTTGCGATTTCAGCACGGCGTGCAGGTTGACTGTCTCGGTCACCCATTCGCCGTCGCGGAAGACGTTTGTTTGGAAGGCCATCGAGAGCCGTGTGCAGGGAACCGGGGTGGTCGACTAGGTGTTGAGGAGCCGGAGCCGAATCGAGAGCTGCGGAGGGATGTTGCTGCGGCCGATAAGGGAGGGGGACGCCCGATGTCTCTCTTGGTGGGTATGAGTTCAGGTCGCTGGAAGGATGATACGGTGGCAGGAGGGTCGGAGAGGAGAAAGGGCTGAACTTGGACTTCGAGTCGACGTGCCGTTGAGATGAAGAAGGGCAGGAGCTCTGGGTGCGCCTCGCCGTGGTCCCTGGGCGCCTTAGAAATATGGAAATGATCTGGTAACTGAGGTGATGCAGGCAGACCACTACATGTACCTACGGTTAGGTAGGTAGGTTCCGCTCCTCTCACCCCTTCATGCACATGTACGGTATCCGCGCCGCCGCTGCATGCAGTCGTGATGGTGGCGCGAGCCGTGATCGATTAGGTATGGTCCTTGTTGGGTCGGTTGCTCAAGCGAGCCTAGGCTGCGTCCTTTTGCTCCGACGTTGGTGGCTTTCGCAGACACAGATTTCATCTGCAGGTTGAAATCGTTTGAAACCTAGGTATTTTACTGTGTTTGTTGCTTTGGAGTTTGCAGACGGCGTCAAACAGCAAGAAAGCCAAACAGACGAGGCGGGGCAAATCGGTGAAGCTTCACCTTGCAGCTCCATGCTGTGCAGTACCTACCTACCTACCTTGGGCAAGGCTCCGATTTGCAGACTTGCACAGCAGCCGTACCTGTCTCTCAGGCGTCCTTGGTTGCTTTTCGCGGCGGTATCATCTCAATTACACACAGCCAAGCTGTCTGGCCGTCTCTCAGTCACAACAAAGGCCCCTTTGTGGGCCGAGTCCCTGAGACAAAGACACCTGGAAGAGATCGATCACATTTCTCGACTTCCCGTCTCACCAGAAGCTCTTGGCGTAGGTCCACTAAATGTAACATGTAATTTCACGTATTCCAGTGGATGGACGTCACGGACATAAAACACCCCTGTCGACAAGCACCTTGCCGGCTCCCTGACACGCGTTTCTGAATTGAACAAGTCACCAACATTCACCATCCACCCACCGATCAACGGCAGTATTAAAGGAACACGTCAGGTTTTACTTCTACAGACCTCCAAGCTTTTCACACCTTACTCATGCTCGCCCGTGAATCCTGCCTGGATTTGAATGCAGGTCCAGAAGCCGAGACACGCGGCAGGAAAGGACAGGACAGAAATACACAACACAGCACAAAGCAAGGCTGTTTGTTTTAGACGGAACATTTGCGACTCTGAAATGCCATATCCATAAGACGTACATCCACTACCTCCCATAAGAAGGATACCAGAGGTGCAAAGCAAGATCCTTCATAGCCCGGCAAACATTCCTCAGCTGCTTAAATCATGGAGGAGCCCATCGAGCCGAGTCTCAACGAAAAGACTGCCAACTACGACGATGCAGCGCATGCCAACGACGAAAAGAAAAAGGTCATTCTCGAGGCATGCGGGCAGGGAGACCTGGACGCCTTAAGAGCGCTCGCAGAGTCGCAAGGCGGCTTCTTGACAGACAACATCCGCCAGCAGGCATGTAAGTGCTCTGCAACCGCCCCAGCAGACCACTGCACAAGCTCACTGCCACACAGGGCCGATACTCCTAGGACTCCCACCCAGCCATGATAAAACAGAATCCGGTTCTGACGGGACTCCCTCATCCCCCTCATGGGAATCCCTCCCCCGCCACAAGGACGAAGACCAAGTCCAGCTCGACGTCAACCGCGCCTTCATCTACTACCCCGAGCGTACGTTACCATTGCCTCTTCCCAACACCCCAAAATGATGATACTAACCCCCCCCACCTCCAGACCAAACCGAAGCCCAACTAACCCACCACAAATCCCTCCTCTCCACTCTCATCACCTCCCTCCTCCGCACCCACCCCTACCTCAGCTACTTCCAAGGCTACCACGACATCGCCCAAGTCCTGCTTCTCACCCTCCCTCCCCCCCTCCACCTCCCCTCCCTAACCCACCTCTCCCTCCTCCACATCCGCGACTTCATGCTCCCCTCTCTAGCGCCAGCCATCGCCCAACTCCGCCTCATCCCCGACATCTTAAAGGCAGCTGACCCCCCCCTCTGGCAGCACCTCTCCTCAACCGAACCCTTCTTCGCCCTGTCGGGAACCCTGACCATGTACGCGCACGACATCACCACCCTGGGCGAGATCACGCGCCTCTTCGACGTGCTGCTCGCGCGCGACCCGGTCTTCACCGTTTATTTATTCGCAGCCATCATCCGCTCGCGCAGGGCCGAGTTATTCGACACGCCGCCCGACGAGCCCGAGATGCTGCATAGCATCCTGTCGAAATTGCCCGTGCCGCTGGACCTGGAGGGGCTGATTGCGCAGGCGGTGGCGCTGGAGAGGGACGTGCCGCCTAGGAGGTTGCCTTCCTGGCGGAGGGGGGTGTCGAGGTGGAGTGTGTTGAAGACGGGGAGGGGCGGCGGGCAACAACGTAGAGAAGGGGGGCAGGGGGAAGGGGTGGAGGAGCAGGGGCGGGTGTGGTTCGAGAGGCAGGTTAGGGAGTTGCGGTGGGAGGAGGGGAAGAAGAAAGTCGGGAGGTGGGTTTGGAGGCGGCGCCGACCCGTGGGGATGGTTGGGGTCGCGGTTTTGGTCGGGGTGTTGGCGGTGCTGCTGCGGAGGGGGCCGTTGCCTGGTCCGGTAGTGTCCGGGCTGGGGTGGGTGTCAGGGTTGTTGGTGAGGTGGTGGCGGTAGATGGTGTTGTCTTGTAGGTTATCGTTTCTCAAAAGGTCATAGAGGCTTGTTTATGGGAGGATGCTGGCACCAGGAAAAGGATGGGTGGTGTGTATAAAATCAGAACTGTCTACCTACATTCAGTATTTGGTATCCCTCAATGTCACCTTAACATGATTTTACTTGGCCTTTAGTCCCAGCCTCTAACGACAAAAAGATAACGACATCATGCCAACAGCCGCACCAGTCTACGCAGCCTCCTGATAACTCGTCTTCAACACCTCAAAATGCTCCTGCTCCTCGTCCGCCAGCTTCCCGCTCACATCGCTAATAATCGTCAGAACCAAGCTATAGTTGTTATACAAAAACCGCTCCCGCTTCCTCTTGTCGGCCCCGAACGAGGCCTGGCTCGCCTTGGTCAGAAACGCCTCGACCTCGTTCCTCAACCGCCGCATGCTCGCCACGACAGGCTCGTCGTCGCCGCCGGCATCCGCGCTCAGCGCCAGCACCGCGTGCAACAGCTGGCCGAACCGCTGCGTCACAACATGCGGCGCGGCCGACGCAGCCTTGGCCGACGCCGCCGAGGCGCCGCGCGTGGGCAGGGCGGCCGTCAGCGCGCGCACCGACTCGCAGTGCGCGTCCATGATGCCCTGCAGGCGCGGCCACAGCGCCATGGAGGTGCCGTTGATGTAGCCGTCGGCGGCGGGCACGCGGCGGCGCTGCAGCTCGAACGCGAGGTGCTGGTTGAGCCGGACGCACAGCAATACGCCGAGCCCGTCGTACGTGTCGGCGACGAGCTGCCGCGTCAGGGTCTGGCCGAGGGCGAATGCCGGGTCGAAGACGTAGTTGAAGTGCCGCGAGATGGCGGCGAAGGAGAGCGACGGGCTGAAGAAGGCCGCCAGGAAGCCGTACTCGGCTGTCGCGTTGTCGATGAGAGCGAGGTTGAAGTGGCGAAAGGGGACCTCGAGATAGTGGGTTGCTTGGTCTTCTTCGGCGAGGTAGGAGGAGATGGCGAGCTGGTTGGTGGTTTTGAGCACGTCTATCCGCCTGCCCAGGTTGAAGGCGTCGTGTGGTGCGCTGGCGATCTTGGAGCCCGAGAGAACCGTCGTCCTCCTCGAGGTATCCTCGTGGCCAAGCACATCGTTCTTGTCGAGGACGTGGAGCTTGAGCTTCTCTAGCGCCTTTTGGTAGCGGGTGAACTGGTTCAGGTAGTACCAGCGCATGGTGTTGAGGTAGGCCTGGCAGATCTCGCCCGCAAGCACGGGCTGGTGCCGGTGGAGGAAGGAAAAGAGGTCCTTGAACTTGAGGAAGTTCTGCTGCTGGATTATCTGGGCATTGATGTTGGGCGATCTCAGCGCCTTGATCTGGGCTACGAGGAAGTCTCGTATTCGCTCGACGGCCTAGTCAGGTTAGCATTGCGGACAGAGCACAGGGGACGGACAAGTACCTTAAGAACCAGCTTCTCCAGCAACGGCCCTACATCAGCCAGGGCCTTGCTTGGTGTCTGCTGGGAATTCTTCTTCTGGGCCGCCGCTCTTTTATCAAGATCGGCCAAGATCTTGACCCACGACTCGTCGATGTGGCCTTCCGAGATCTTGGACACAACCATGGGCGACACGCTCAGCTCCTCCACGATCGGCCCCAGGGCCTTCTCCACGGCCTTCCTGTTCTCTAACCTGACATTCAGGGCGGTCGACCGCGCCTGTAGACTCTCGATGTCGGCGGACACGGCAGCCAGGTCGTTGCGGAAGCTGGTCAGATTGGACTCGACCGAGCTCAGGATGTCGTCACATGCTCGAATGGATCGGTGGAGCTCTTCGAACTTGGCTTTATCTCGCTCGACTATGTTGAAGCTATGAGTACAGGAAGAGCAAGCCGCACGGGCTCGGGACGACCTACAGTCTTCTACAGTCTGCGGCCTGTAGGTGTCTGCCGTCGCTCGGGCAGCATCACCCCCGGCGAGCTCGCGCAGGGACAGGCCGTCAAAGTCGAACTCCAGGTCCAAGTCATCCTCTGTAATCCTCCTTGTCTGGTCGTCTTCTGAGGCAGTGCTGTCGGGGAGGGGGCCGAGGATCCTGGCCAGGATTGCCTCCGGGTCGGGCGCGTTGTCCACGGTCGTGGATTGCTTCAGGGCCGAGCCATTGGTCCGCCTCGACGCGCCGAGCAGCGAGGACGAGGAATCGTTCGACGCCAGCGACAGCGAGGACCCCCTCGGTGAGAGCCCCGGCCTCTGCGACGTGAGATACGGCCCGCGCGCACTCGATGTCCGGCGAGGCAGCGGCGAGTGGGTGCGGCTCTGGCTGTTGGGCGGCGACGGCGTGCTTCCAGGGTGCGGCCCAGCGAACCGGTCAAGCCACATGATGCATCACCCCTTTCCCGCGGTCGCCGTGGTTGTGCTCGGTCCCGACTTGCTCTCGTTCGTGAAGTAGGCTCGGGTCGTTCGTCGCTGGTGTGCTCGTCCAGAGCTGGCTCCTGGAAGCTGCATGCGCCTGGGCCAGGCTGGAGGCAGCTGGCTCCACTGTGGGCCAGAAAGGCTGCGCGGCGAGGCGAGAGGCAGCGGTTGATTGGTCCATCTGAATGCCATCTTTCCCGAGTTCAGCTTGGTGGGGCCGAGCGAGCACTCTCCGCGATCACTGTCGACAGTCCCCCCCTTGTTTGTTCGTTAGCGCCTGACCTTGGAGAAGGGGTCTCGCTCGAGGTTCTAATCGGTCAGAACGATGCCCGGTTGTCTAAAATAATATAAAAGAAGATAAAAGAAAAAGCAGGAAAGATAAGAGAAATTTATATTACTACTTTCTCTTTTCTTTTCCATTACCTTTTCTTTTTCCTTTATTTTTCTTCTATCCAACTTTAAAGGTCAAGGTTGAATGTCAAAAGTCCTATGCTAACAAACAAATAAGGGTTGAACTGTAGATTCTACACCTGTTCACAGAACCCGATCTCTCATCAACTCGACCTTGGACTACGTCTTCTCGAATAAATCGGTGGCTTCACACTGTGGCCGTTTTTTAAACACAAAGTTTCCAGAGGCTAAAGCACTCTTCGTTTATCCATAGACCGAACCGGGACCCGAGGTGTTGATGCCCCCTGCCGTTGGAGCTGGCTAACAACAAACGAGACGAGATGAAAGTCGAATCGAGTCCATAATCGTTTATTCGCATGCCCAACCAGCACTGCTTGATAGCCTCGTCAGCCCCGGTACTTGAGGGCCTCGACCGGTCACACGAGCTGATGCAAACGGCCCCATCATCTCGGAAAGGGTGTCAACGACGCGGGTGTGGCGAACTGAGGGCAAAGACGACCTCGGAGTCTGGGCTGTACCGTGTTCTAGACAACCCCGGAGGACTTGAACAGGAACCTAGATAGGTTGTGTGGTCGCGCAGCGTGGCTGCGATGTTCCCGAGCTAGTGATGTGCTCGTGTGACTTGACCAAGCCAAGACAGATTCACGAGCATGGCTTGAACAACCCAAGTCTCCCCGCAAAACCGAGGGCATACCGATGCCATGCGCGAGTCTCCAACTCCCAGGTACGTCGAAGGAGGAGTTGATGTGGGCGACCGATGGAAGTCTTTTGAGGCTTCTCAGGGGCCCTGGGCACCCAGCGAGCCTGCCATGTTGTGGGGTGAAAAATGAACCAGCTGTGATGGGCCGATTGTGATTGGCTCGAGGTGCAAAAGCTTCTGGCGGGGTTCTGCGACAGCCTACCAAAATGCGAATTAACCTAACAAGGCAGGGGCTCATGGCGGGGAAACGTTGCCCTTTTTTCTTCGCTTCTGTCATTCAAAACCACAAATTTCCTCCCGCCATCCCCTCTCCGGTCACCAACCTTGCACTTCCCACCCTCTCCTCTTTTGGACCGTTCGACATCTTCTTGGGCGCCGTGCCTCAGTTTCTTCTTCCGACAGACCAGTATCGTTTCCGAATTTCTTCAAGATGGCGGATGAGGTGAGTTGCATTCCCGGTTTCCTTGCTTGCGTGGCGCTCGCTTGGGCGACGAAAAACCACCCCGCACTACCTGGCGCGAGCCCCGCGATGCCCACCGGGACAGCGCCAGTTGGGCCTCGCATCTGCCGTACTCTTCGCCCTCGCGATGCGCACGCAGCACCTCGGAATCCAATTCCCTGACGGGTGTGCTAATTTGATGGCTCGTAGCAACATGCCTTCGAGACCGACGCCGCTGGCGAGTCCGGTGCCTCGACCACCTTCCCCATGCAGTGCTCTGCCCTGCGGAAGAACGGCCACGTCGTGATCAAGGGCCGCCCTTGCAAGATCGTCGACATGTCGACCTCCAAGACCGGCAAGCACGGTCACGCCAAGGTCCACCTTGTCGCTATCGACATCTTCACTGGCAAGAAGCTCGAGGATCTCTCCCCCTCGACCCACAACATGGACGTCCCGGTCGTCAAGCGCAACGAATACATGCTGGTAAGCACTCGTTGAATGCCAGGTAACGCTTCCCGGCGCGGGTGCTGATTCAATCCCCCAAGCTCGATATCTCGGATGACGGCTTCCTCAACCTGATGACTGGAGACGGCGAGCCCAAGGACGATGTCAGGATGCCCGAGGGCGAAGTTGGTGCCAAAATCACCAAGCTCTTCAAGGAAGAGGAGAAGGAGACCCGTATGTCTTGACCCGAGCCAATGACCATGAACGCAAGAGCTAACACTGCCACACTAGTCGTTACCGTCCAGACCGCCATGGGCGAGGAGGCGGCCATTGACGCCAAGGAGGGCAGCAAATAAATGGCTGCATCTTTCGAGTGAGGAGAGTTGGGAGGGGACCGGGTGATGGAGTGCCTCGGTTCCTGCTCAGCGGTAGCAATACGATATTTGTTATCGCTGGGTCCTCTTTGGCCGGCTGGGATATATCGGTTGATGTTTCTTGGGCTGTTCCGGGACCTTCGTGTCCCCGGCTGCCTCACAAGTCCATCGGGGCACCTTGTGCCGGGTACAGGACGACAGTCTTACACCATCGCATGGAACTGACGTCTGCTTTCTTGCGCGTATCAATTTTTCCGTGCCGGGGCCGTTTCTGCGGATTTCAAACGTAGCCTCGCGAGCTGCGAGGACGCCGTCCGATAGAATTAAACACACTCTCTGGTGGTTCCCTTTACCATGTCGGCGGCCGAGTTCTGTGACCCATGTGATACTAGTAGCTAGGTGAAGATCTATACCTTGTAGAAAGTGGAAATGGCCATGAGGCAAGGAAAGCAAAACAATGATGAAATGTCAGAAGGGGCTTACATCTGCGTAGCCCTTCTAGCATTATAACCGCACAATAGGAGATATCTAATCTCTTAACTTAGAAGGTACAAACGATTATTACACAAACAACTAGAGGTAGCTACAAATCCTTACATAGGTACCTAGGTAGCTTCTACCAACCGACGCTGTCAAGCCGTGGCCGACTGGTCAATCTTCTCCCCACCCCACTCAATCTCTGCTTCAAAGTCTTGCTCTGGCCTGGCTCGGCCTCACGCACCGACTCAACCCCACCCACTAACTCAGCTCCGTCTACCAACTCGGTCGTCAGCGTCGGGCGCCGTTTCGTCGTCCAGCCTCGCAACGTGTCCTAGCCGTTACGGGATGCTTTGGCGGCGTGGGTTTTGTGGCGGAGTGGCAGTGTCTGCTCGACCTGCTCGGACGGTGAGCCGGTATGGCCCAATTCGGGGCCTTCAGGGGCCTTCGTGACAGCCTCGCTTTGCCTAGTGGTGACTGTCTCATCTCGTCCTGAGGTGACGAGGTGTGCCACCTCGTCGTCGTCCAGGTCATAGTAGGAGGCGTCAGCGACATCAGCCGCCCCACAGATTGCAGCCACCCGTAGCAGATTCCACTGCAGCTCCAATAGCTCGAAGCTAGGCAAGTCCTTGTGGTTTTTTGCTCGGATGACGAACGTTTGTCCGGTCTGGATGGGTACGCCGCTTCTTCGATGCGCCAGACACGAACCCCACGTCAAGTCATTCAACCCAGCCAGGGCCAAAAAGGTATCCTGGGCATGGCCGATCTCGGTCCGCGGTAGCAAACGGGATCTCTTTAGCCAGTGCCACTGCACGACAATTTCATCTTGGATCTGGCGGAGGGGCTTTAAGGCGAACCGAGC
Organism: Parachaetomium inaequale; assembly: GCA_033296685.1. Classification (NCBI taxonomy): domain Eukaryota; kingdom Fungi; phylum Ascomycota; class Sordariomycetes; order Sordariales; family Chaetomiaceae; genus Parachaetomium; species Parachaetomium inaequale. Next base: position 32,495 of record MU854446.1, on the reverse strand, counting down.
GTTGTCGAACCAGAAATGAATCTGGTGGCCTAGCGAGAGGTAGTTCTTTGGCGACTGGGTGATGCGCGCATCCTCAAAATCCCTACGCCAGGTCATGGCCTTTTTGGCGCCCCAGAAGGCCTGGAGAATTCCGGCGAGGCTCCCGAATTCCTTCTTCTCGCTTGTCGCAAATGGGAAAATATGCGCCGCCACAGGATCGCTCGTCCCAGAGAAGAGACAAGCATTCCCATCCCGTTCTTTAGCCTTTACGCCTTGTTAGTATATAGAGTGCTGTAATCCAATGAACATACTTACATCGCGCGCCGCGGCACCGCTCCTTTTCACCTGATCGGCAGGGATGGGCATGCCCGGTTCGTTCAAAATTGCTGAGGATGCCGCCATAGGCAGTGATGTTGGAGGATCTTCAACCCGGGGTTTGGGAATGTCTAAGAAAATGTTAGGTGAAGTAGGGCGAGATAATAGAAGAAACATACAGGCACCTATTGCCCATGAGGCCTCTGGGCCTGTAGCAGATGCCCAGATCCAGGGGTTCCCCGTCGTCTGGAAAGTAGATATGTGCACACGAATTTCCGAGATGGGCGCAACCATGACGAAGCCCAATGTTGCCGCATTGGGCGGCGATCGGTTTAGCTGCCGGTGCATCTGCCTCAACTCATCAAAGAGCAGGCAACGTTCTTCGAGATCCGTGACGTAATCCGCGACGAATTCTGTGTCGGGAGGCATGTCGCAAACGAGGCGACGCACCGTCTCTCGGTCGGCCTCCACGGCAGCGAGGATTTGGGCGTGCAGGTCTGGGTCCATGTTGGGATATGTGCGCACTGGATGAGCGCGGTGTGGAACTGAATTGGGGAAGAAATGGAAGCGAGAGGAGATTCCGCGCGGGAGGATGCTCGATGCTCGAGAGAATCATTCGCAGAAAAAAAGAGTTAGTTGTCAATGGTGGGGCACTAACAGATGCGAAAAGGCAGAGAGAGGAGCTGTGCTTGGGGAAGTTGAAGAATGTGACCAAAGCGCAGGTGCTGAGAAAAAACTTTGGGCGCCCAGCAATCAATTTTCAACTCTGCATCAAACTAGCAAGTGAGAACCAGCGCGAACTTACAAACCATGGCCTCGCGCCGCCACCACCGCTTCCCGCGCGGCGAGACGTGCTCCGAGTGTCCCGCGAGGCGGTGGTATCTCGAAAACGGCCGGCGGTACTGCGAGAATGGCCATCAAGTCGAGGTAAGTACCTAAAGCATTTCATTCACTTTTACCTAGGCACCTCCCATCCCCGTTTACATTTCTGCATCCTCTCGCCCTCTCCCGTGTCGTGTTCACCCAACCCTCCCCAACATCCTCACATCCCCGTATGTTTCGGAGGTAAAAAGGAAAAAAACTAAAAGTAGGCCGCCAGGGCTACGTCCAATTCGACATCGACGAGGACGACAACTTTGGCAAGACGGGCCGCGTCGCCCGCAAGAAGCGGGACGCGCGCCGCGCCGAGCGGAAACACCTCGGCGGCAACGCTGCCCGCGAGCTGTACCTCGAGTGCCTGCAGCTGTTGCTGCGCAAGCAGGTGCTCTGGCTTGTGAGGAGGAAGGGGTTCCACCCCGAGCTGGAGGCTGTGTGCAGGGATCTGTGGCTGCTTAGGGTGAGGGGGTTTCCGGGGCTTGGGAGGGATCGGGATAGGGATAGGGCGAGGGATGGGGGGAGGGGTGAGGATGGGAAGGGGCGGGGTCGGGAGGGGTTGGTGATGTTTAGTTCGCAGACGGAGGGTGTGCAGGTTGATGGGGAGGCGGGGAAGGGTGAGGAGGGGGCGGTGGGGTGGACGAGGAAGAGGAAGAGTTGGGCGGGGGAGGTTTGGGCGTTGCCCGGGGCGATGGATACGCTCGCGTTGGTGTATTTGGGGTGTGTGCTGCGGCAGGAGCCGGTGAGGATCGGGGATGTGTTTCGGTGGGCTAGGAATGGCCAGATGCCGTTTTTGGGGGCGGTGAGTGTAGGATGTTGGGGTTTACGTTGTTGGGCTGTTGCTAACTGTGGCAGATCGACTATGTGCCCAAGGAGTGGCGCGACCGGTTGCCGGGCTGGGCTCATCACTCTCTTTTGACGAGATACGCCAGGTTCCACGGTGGCGAGCTGCACCGGGCTGTCATGGACTTGATGCTGGGGTACGAGGAGAACCATGGGCTGAAGTTCCCCGCGATACCGGCGCCGCCTTTGCTATTTCTCTACACCAGGGATTTGGCCCTTCCCCGTATGTTTACTCTTCTCCAGTATTTCACATGCAAGGCTAACTGATGACTGCAGCTGAGGTCCATCCCTTTGCGCAGAAAATCTGCCGCCTCCTGGAAATGGGCTTCTCCTTTCCGACGGGAGGCCCCACGCCCAAACGATACAGGCTACTCGATATCCCAGAAGTCCTATTAGTGGCGTCACTCGTCGCAGCAACGAAGCACCAGTACCCCCTCGACGGCGTTGAGCGGTTCCCTCGCGACGCCAACGACCCGCTCTGTCTCCAGATGAACTGGGCTGTATGGGAGTTGGAATTCGCGAGGCAGCCAGAGAAGAAGCCGGGGGTACTGCAATATGAGCATATGGACCCGCAAGAGATATGGTCCATGAGCAAGGGCGATATGAACGAGCTGCTGAACTGGTTTCAGGAGACACTGATTGAGAAAAACCCGACAGGTAAGTCCAACATTTTACTTGATGCAACGCCATCGCTAACTGTTCGCAGACGAAACCGAAGTCGACCGTCTCTTCCCGCTCCAGGATATCCCGCCACTACCAGAAATCCCCGAGTTATCCCAGGAGGACATTGAGGAAAGAACCAAAAGAGTCCAGAGCGCCATGAAGACCGTCCGCCCTCGGACAGATCCTAGGGGTATGGGTGACGGCCTCAAGCGGCTAGGGTCAGATTACAGGTGCTACAAGGCCGTCGATGAGCTTGAGGGGACTGTCAAACGCTTTTACGAGGTGGCTGCTGAAGTTGCCGGGCTATCGGTACGAGACCTTCTTCGAGCGGTTTACAGCTTTGAGCAGAGACTCTTGCGCTGGCAGAAGAAGGAGAAGCGTCGGCTCAGGGGGGAGGATGTGTGAGGTTTGGAGGATAAAGGAGTTGGGCGTTGTGTGGGATTGTGCCATTTCTAGTTGCATGCCCTGGGTCAACGGTATACCCGAATGGAGATTTAGTATGACAAGTGTGGCATTCAGTGAACATCGCTGTCTTCAAGATTCAGTTGTTCGGAGGGCGTGTCACGTCAGGGTTCGGGTTGTCGGAGCAAATGACAGTGCGCAATATTCTGACTAAACTGTATGGGTCCCTGCCTCAAATTTCCGGCCACAAACCCTAGCTCCTGGTGCTGCTGCCGATTCTTACCCCCACCAAAATTTACGGCTTCCTGGAACTCTCCCGTCATCCTCACCAGTAGTCCACGGAAATCGGTCAAGAGTAAGCCACGCCCACGCCGTCGCACGGCAATGTAGACGAGATGCTGACATCGCATTGCGACCGCCAGTGCAGATCTTCGTGAAGACCCTCACGGGTAAGACCATCACCCTCGAGGTCGAGTCTTCGGACACCATCGACAATGTCAAGGCGAAGATCCAGGACAAGGAGGGCATCCCGCCCGACCAGCAGCGCCTGATCTTCGCCGGCAAGCAGCTCGAGGATGGCCGCACTCTCTCTGACTACAACATTCAGAAGGTCAGTTTCTACGCAACGAGACGAGTCGATTCGGAGGCCGCGGGACACGGAAGGGAACTGGGTGGCAAGCGTGGTGAAGAGGAGGAATTGTTTTTGGAGAGAGACGCAACCGATCCCGCGGCGCCGAATCGAAATCGACGTGGAAAAGAGACATTTCACAACGGACTGAGCTGACACTCGGCTACAGGAGTCGACTCTCCACCTCGTCCTCCGCCTGCGTGGTGGTATCATTGAGCCCTCGCTCAAGGCCCTGGCCTCCAAGTTCAACTGCGACAAGATGATCTGCCGCAAGTGCTATGTAAGGAAGCGCACCTCGGACACGCAGCGGTCCCAGCAGCTAACGCGACCAGGCCCGTCTCCCGCCTCGTGCGACCAACTGCAGAAAGCGCAAGTGCGGCCACACCAACCAGCTCCGCCCCAAGAAGAAGCTCAAATAAACGGTTACTCTCTTCGGTCACGGTCGTCTGGCGTCTTTGGTTTTCTCGGCATTGCATGGTTCTGCACGGGTTGGCAGGGGGTACACGGCACATTCTGGCTGTACATTCCGGATGACCATAGCTCAAGACTCCTGACCATCTAAATTCATCTGCATGACTGTCAAACTGGGCCGATGTGCTGCTGTTGAGTGTGACGAGTTGAGTTGATTCTATATTGACTGCAGAAATGATCACGTGACTGGCAGACCATAGTTGGAGGGGTGTCGATATCGCCTGCAGGTCGCCAAGTGGGTCCAAACATCCAGTCCACGCAACAGCTGTCATAAGCTCCAACTCAACTTCAGACTGCAGACACCTTGACGACCTACCTGCCCGCACCCTGACCGCAACTCATGTCGCTTTGACCGGCATACTCTACTACCCATTGAGTACGCGAGAGACAGAGACAAGATGTCTAGATCAGGCTACGACGCCGTCGTAGACGTCGACGACGAAGTCAGTCCCCATCCTGTTCCCCCCCCCCTCGCCTCCTCCCACACCCTTCCCTAACCTATCTGGCAAACCACAGGGCGACCTCGGCCACACAGACCTCCAAGAAGACCTCGAATTCCACAACTCCAACTTCTCCGAGACCAGCCCGGCCCTCGGCACGGGCGCGGGCCGCAACAAGTCGTCCACCTCCCCTTCGTTGCCCCTCCCCGCGACGGCCAACACTTCGGCCTCGTCGCAGCCGGGCGGCAAGCGCTTCCTGTGGACTCTGTCCTTCTACGCGCAGTTCTTCGATGTGGATACCTCGTCGGTGCTGCACCGCTGCTGGGCCGCGCTGTACCCGCGGGCGAATTTCCTGGACGTGCTGGAGGGGAACCCGGACCTGTACGGGCCGTTTTGGATCGCCACGACGGTGGTGCTGATTTTGTTTTTGGGGGGGACCATTAGTGATTACTCGGCGAGGGAGGGGCGGGGGACGTTTGCGTATGATTTTGGGTTGTTGAGTGGTGAGTTTTTCTTTTTCCCGTCTCTCCTTTTATGTGGAAATGGGACGCTGATTGGTGATGCTGTGGACAGGCGCCGCCGGGCTGATCTACGGCTACACGTTCGTGATCCCCGTGGTTCTGTACCTCGCGCTGCGGTACTTTGGGTCCGAGAGCGCCAACCTGCTCGAGTGCTGGGCGCTGTACGGCTACGGCAACCTGACGTGGATCCCCGTGGCGCTCATCAGCTGGTCGCCGTTCGCCGTGCTCAACTGGGTGTTTGTCGGCGTCGGCTTCGGCGTGTCGGTCGCCTTTTTGCTGCGCAACCTGTACCCCGTGCTGAGCGCGACGGACCGCCAGACCAGCAAGGTGCTGCTGATCCTGGTGGTGGCGCTGCACTTTGGCCTGGCCATCGCCATCAAGGTGCTGTTCTTTGCGCATGGCAGTCCGGCGCTGAAGGACGGCGGGGACAAGGCGGATCCGGCGCCGGGGCGGCTGTTTTAGGTTGGGGGGTTAGCCTGGTAGGGAAGTGAAGGGAAAGGGAGGGCTTATGTACGCTTTGCTGTGTGTTGTAGCATGCGTTTGTCCTGGCGGGCATCAGGCGTTGGGGGTCATTCTCAATTCTTCAATGTACAATCACGGAAACTTGAAGCAGCAGCGCCGCGTATCATACATTTTCCACCGCCAACCCATTCTCCCCTCCCCCCCTCACACCAAATGACTGCGACAGCCCAACCCATTCGACTGTCCCCCCCAACCCCCCATAAACACAGGCAGGCAAGATACCTAGTCTAGCTACCGTACGGGGTAGAAGTGAAGTTTTATCTCTTTATTTCTCCCCCCCTCCCCTCCCAATCGAGCCAACTCCCCGGGTACTCGCCGACCCTCTCCCACCCGGCGTCGCGCGCCAGCCCCGCCGCCGCCCGGCTGCGCACCCCCGCGCGGCAGTAAAACACCACCTCGGCGTCGCGCGCCGGCCGCGGGAACCCGAACCGGTCCTCGAACTCTTCGGGGGTGATGTGGAAGCTGTCGGGGGCGGATTGCAGCGGGATGTTGAGTGCGCCGGGGATTCGGCCTGATTGCGTGAGTTCGTGGGGTTCGCGGACGTCTGTGACGGGATGAGGTGTTAGTTGGGGGGTTGCTTGGGGAGGGGGGCCCAGGTGTGTAGGAGGGGGAGGGAGGGGGGAGGGGGTGTTCGTACCGATTATGGTGATGGCAGGGTTCGGGGTGGTGGTGAGTTTTTGGACCTGAAGGGGGGTGGCTGTTAGCTGGCATACTGGAAAGCGAGGGAAGGAGGAAGAAGAGGGAGATGTACAGCTTCAAAGTCCCAGATCTTGGACGGCTTGGCCTCGGCGTCGGTGGAATACGGCCTCGCCGGCGTCAATCTCCCGCCGGCTTTGCTGCGGAGAGGAGATGATGATAGCCGCCCCGAAGACTGCCGTCCGACCTGGACGGGCTGAGCGTGGTACTGTCGCGACGCCAACTGCGCCGCCGCGGCGCAAATGCGCGCGGGAGTCGCGGGCCGTGCGGACGGCGCGGATGCCCTCAGCAGGGTTGCGGCTGCGCGTCTGGATGCCATGGCTTGAATCCTATCGGGGTGGTGTTGGTATGCGCCGGGTGCGGACGGTGGAGGTGGAAGTGAGATGGAGGTTGAAGGGAGCTCGGGTAAGGTCCCCGAGAACCGAGCGACCACGGAGCCGGGAGTCGTCGGTCGCCCCACAGACGTCACCGACTCACCGTGGACTTGTATGGACCCGGCGTTCGGGCATCGCATCGCCGTGTAAGCCTTGCGTTCAGCATCCTGTGCATAGGGACCAACTCACATATCTTGCAATCTCCAAATCCGAGCGACTGCCGTCCCGTCCAATGAAGCCGCCCAGCCCGAGCTGTGAGGCTGGCAGCGCGGCACAGGTTCGCATTCCCGGATCGAGATCCGAGGGCACTTCGAGGCCTTATATACCGAGCCCTTTTTCCTTTCAAATCCCTCTGATCTCTTCCGTTCTCTCACCCGGAACAACTCTTTCATCATCGTCCATTACGCATCATGTGCGGTTCTAGGTATGTACAGACTAAAGATTACAATGATATAGGTCGTTGGCCAAACCTAGTGGCCATTTCCAAACCCCCCTCCCCCCCTAGCCGGCGGACCATAACACGTCCAAACCAGCCATGTCGTTACCCTTCATTGACGCAGCGGTAGCCTGATCAGGTCCCTTGCGGTTCCATCAGCCCACCGACCCCATCCCGATTATTTTACCCTCTATCCCGCGACTCCCTTCATCTATCCGACCCAGCCAACTCGTCTACCACTTCCGGTCCTCAAACGTCAACGGGCAGTCGTCCTATTCCAGTCAGCAAACCGCTCACACTCTTGGGCTTTTTTAGGAACTACTCACCATGGGGAAGATGGTGGCAAACACCTTGATCTCCTCCGACTTGGGCGTGGCGTAGTGCTTCCAGTCGAGCAGCAGCGACGCCTTTCCGACCATGAGCACGAGGTTGAGCTGGGCGTACTGCTGCCCGAGGCAGTAGTGGGGCCCGGTGCCGAAGACGAGGTAGTTTTTCATGCCCTTGATCTCGGCGTCGCCCGTGAAGTAGCGCTCCGGGTCGAACTCGTCAGGCCGGTCGTACACCTCCGGGTCGCGTAGGGCCATGTACGTCGTGGGGATAACCATGGAGCCTGCGGGTCACGTCAGTGTCTGTCGGTTTTTCTCCTCGCGGATGCAGCGGTCTTGGAACTTACCCTTGGGGGCCGTGTACGTCTCGGTGATGGGGAACGGCTTCTTGACGACATAGGGCACCATGAGGACGGGCGGGCGGTAGCGCAGCAGCTCGCGGACGACGGCGCGCGTGTACGTCATGGACTCGAGCTGGTCCATGTCGACGGCCGCGTGGATGTCCCCGTTCCGGACCTTGAGGTTCTCCTCGCGCACGCGGTCCAGCACGTCGGGGCGCTGGGCCATGATCTGGAAGAGCCACGTGGCGGCGCTGCTTGTCGCGTCCTGCGAGGCAAAGAGGAAGGTGAAGACGGTCTGCGAGATTTCGTAGTCGGTGAAGTCGCGGAGCATGTGCGTCGGCTTCTCGAGGCCCTCGACGGTCTCGCCCTTCTCCTGCGCCTCGCGCCACCTCTTGGACTGGACCATCTGGATGACCCAGGCGTCCATGATGCAGTTGGGCTCGCCGCCGGCCTCCATGCGGGCCTTGCTCTTGGCCGCGCACCGGGCGAACTCGGCCAGCACCATGTCGGCCGCCTTCTTGCCGTACCACGTCTTGGTGAAGGGCAGGATGATGGGGAAGTTGACCAACTCGAGGGCGGCCGTGATGAGGTAGTAGTCGTCGGCGATCTTCTTGACGGCCTCGTCCGAGATGTAGTGGCCGACGAAGGTGCGGCACGAGACGGCCGTGATGACCTCGCGGAAGTGCGTCATGAAGGGGACGGGCTTGCCGCCGGCCTGCTGCGTGGTCTTGACGAACTCCTTGAAGTACCGGTTGTACACCTCCTCCTGGCCGGGCAGGTAGATTTCGAGGGCGCGGCGCGTGAACAGGCCGTTGAGGCCCTTGCGGAACTCGACGTGCGCCTTGCCGTCCAGGAACACCCAGTTGTCGGCACCAAGCAGCTTGTGGGCGACGTCGACGACGCAGGGCTTGACATAGGCGGGCGAGTTGAAGACCTTGCGGGCCATGTCGCGGGTCGAGGCGATAACGACGAACCTGGTTCGGCGCGTTAGTACCGGTGGTGCGATTATGCGTTCGTTCCTCGGAATGTCGACCTACTTGTGGAAGACAGAGACGCAGCTGAGGGGACCGCTCAGCCACTTCGCATAGTACTCCTCGAACTTGGGGTTCATGGATTGGAGGAAGGGCCCAATGAAGGGCATCTTCCACGCCGGGCCCTCGATCGACCCCTTGTTCAGGATGTAGCGGACTGGGAGAGCTCCGTGTCAGCTGGGGGTTGTCGCAAGAGACTGGGGCAAGGTGACATACACTGGTCGTAGACGACGAGGGTCGCGAGGATTGTCGCGAGAATGCTCCACGCGCTCGCGTTGGAGACATAGTCGATGACATACTCGAGCTGGGGCGCCACGTGGGCGGCGCCATATCTGATGGTCGCCAAGGGCGAACTGGTCGCGTTGGCCGCCATTGCGCGGGCTGTCGAGGTCGCTGTCGCTGGGTGTAAGGCAAGACCGTGACCGGAGCTTCTGGAGCGGGGAGCGAGTGAGGACGAAGCTGAGGCCTTGGAATGCGCAGGACAGCAACACACCCAGGGGCACTCTGGTGGAGGGTGGGTGGGGAGGGAGAAAAGGAACGACGGAGTGACCCGGGGACCCGCGAGGGAAAAGTGAAGATGTTGACCGCGGGACGGTGGGAATTCCGCTGGGACGATTGGAAAGTTCGACCCCTGTCCAGGCACTGCAGCGTGGGGCGCCAAATCTTCCCTGCAGAAATTCAGTACAAACGGACCTATCAAAGAAGCAACCCTGCGTTCAACAAAAATCAGGGGTCACATAAACAAATCTGCTAGCCACAATGCAAAGCATACTTCGAGAGGCTACCTTTTGCTTTTGAGAAGCGTCTTCAACGCCATGATACGGATACATTTCCCAGGACCTGAGTTACCCCTTACAAGTAGTTCATTGCCTGGTAGGGTCGCTTGTACCGTCTTAAGGATCCTGGTTAAAGTTGAGGTGGAGTGATCGAAGCGGAGGTGGGGATTCATTAATTGACCACTCGCGTGCGAAAACAAGCCAAGATTTGACGAGGGTTCAAGCAGCCAACTTACACAGTACAATGCATTCCTCTTTCAAACCGTCAGTGATGATCTTTAAATACATAATAAATCCGGCTGCGAACCCATTATCTGTGGCTGCTCGTCATTACTTTTTCCTTTCCCCTTTCCTTCCTCTTGCAATGGAAGACACCTCGCGGTGGTTTGACGGGATGGATGATTCCCGTTGTCCCGATTGACCGCTGCTAGCGCGAACTTGGCAGGGCTATTCAGGGGCTGCAATATCCTCCGCCTGCCCAACCGGGGATGGTGGCCTTGATTCTGCCCGGATCCAGAATCTCAAGACGATCAGAATGGCTTCATTGTGAGCAGTTGGTCGAAGAATGATGGCTTGGGCCACGTTAGACGTTGCCCGAGATACAGTACTGTGCTTGTTGACTTGTTTTTGTTCGACCTTGGTTACCTAGCTTGGAGGGCCATTTGCTCCAAGGCGTAGTCTGGCCGTCCCTCGGGGTTTCCAGTGGAGTCCACAACAGCCACACTGGCCTTGTCATCTTCTCGGGGACGGCACGGTTTCTCGATCCATCTCCTGAACAGCGCGCGGGACTCCTCGCCTTGACGACAACTACTAGCATCAACCGGCGGATGATCAACGCCCATCCGCTGGCTTCTCAACGGGACTCTCTTCTGCAGTCTCTCGTCCATCAGGTCCAGATCATCAACCCGGCACTCGATGTACCAATACTCAAACCCGAAGAGCTCGGCCAGCCGCAATCCCTGATCCAGCGTCTCCTAGTAGTTGCAGACGTTGTCGACGATGACGCTGAAGCCTTGTTTCATCATCGACTCGGCAAGCGCCCAGCAAAGGCTATAGGCTGATTTCGCAGCCTGGTCAAACGAGATGTTGCCGTCGGCCAAGACGGTCGATTTGATGATGTCGTGGTCGATAACCACGGCCCCGAGAGGCTGTCCCAGCAGCTTCGCCATCGTGCTCTTCCCGGCGCCTGGCGTGCCCGACATTTAAATGAACAGCTTTTTCTGGCCTTGGGTCGAGGCCTCTTCTGATCTCCGATCTTTGCTCATCGTCGGGCGTTCTCAGGGTTGATTGTGTAAAATTAATTTGAAGGTTGATGTTGAAGCGAGAAGAACCTAGCCCCACTTGCCGGCCAAGCTTCTGACAGGGGTCTGGAGTGGACCCTTGGTGTCTTCGGAGACTAGGCGAGATACGGACTAGTGCACTTTGTGCTGTTCCAGCAACGACCTGATTCGCAGGTCCATGGCAGGAACAATGCAGCCAATTCCCGCCGGGCCGGCGACGCACAGCATCGTCTGATCCTGTCCGTCAAAACCTCAGACGGCAGGCAAATCGGATGGCGTTTTCCAACCACAGCAGATTGGTTGAAATTTGGTGGTCTTTTCCTTCAGTCAAAATCCAATCCGAGTACGAGGTAACTACACACGAAATGGAAGGTACTTCTCACTCGGGCTTCACTTCGATGAGCAAAACCTCCAACCACGCTCGAAATGCTGTGTCTCTTCCCGGCGAACGGATAATGAGGGCATGAACACCAGCTCGGTGAGTCAACCACAGCCCCTCGGGGCAGCCGTCGAGGTTTTCTTTCCCGCACGCCGCGCCAGCCAGCGATGGTGTCATCACACGCTGCCTGCCAATCCAGCACGTGAAATGCAGGCCGAAAACCGCTGCGTCAGCACGCTTCGAGAATCACACGGCGGATGGCAGGTCAGCGGGGTAACCTCCCCCCGCTTAAACCCTTCCTGGCAACAAGTTCTGGCCATGGGGAGAGCCCAGTGACTCAGGCACACACGGCCACGCACTAAGGCATCAGGAACACGTCGTCCGGTCTCGCGTACCCTGGCCGAAGGGTGCTCGCTTGGGGACTGCAAAGACAAAGGATTATCGACTGTTTTGACGTAGTCAGCAGTTGGATGACGACTCACCTCCCGAGTCTCCAATGCAACCCCTCATCACCAATTCACGTGGAGTGCGAACGAAGTACACAGGCTCTCCGTTGAAGCCAAAACAGTCGGGATAGAACAGGACAGAAAGAAGAACGCAAAGCTGGAACACAGTCTCTCATGTTCGTGACAGCATTGTGTAACGGTTCCTATGCGGCTGAGTCTCCCTCGACTGACTGTGACTCTCTGAAGTTAGGTTGAGCAGAGCAACCACCCCCTCCACAAGGTCCTGCCAAGATCCGATTTCGCACTTCGACGCGTGGCTGGATCTGTCAGCAGAGGGAAGAAGACGTAGTCCGAATAAGCCCAGGGCGCGCCCTTGACGTAGGCTGTGTCGTCTTCAGACGCATGCACTGTTCCCATGCCAGCCAAAGTTCCATGTTCTCGAATCCAAGTTCGAAGCTAGCCTTGTTTGCTGCTCTCAATTTTGATGAAGCACACAGTCTCTCCCCTCCGTGACTCACACCGGCAGACCAGGTTTTCTCCCCCGGCGCGTATTTCGTCCCCGCCACGCACTCGGAACGTCGCCTGGCACTCGAGTGGATTACGTCTTGCGACGCCGATGTAGCCATGGGCGTAAGGCTGTGGATTGACCGTGACGGCCTGGGGCTGGACAGCCTCACACGGCGAGCCAAACCATGTATATAAGCGACGGGACGGCGTGCCTCAGGAAGTCTCGTCCTCGCCAGCATCCAGCAACCAGTCAATCAAGGCATTCAAGCAACTGTCTCAGACATATCAGCATCAATTGACCATTCACAATCTCAAGCTCACCCCTGACAACACCACCACCATTCCCACAACCACCACCCCCGTAAACACCAACACCGACACCAAAATGTCCTCCTCCCAGCAACCCACCACCACCAGCACCACCAGGCCCACCCAGCGCGACACCGACACCGCCTCGGTAGCAACCACCTCCTCCCTCTCCAGCCGCCTCTCCCTCCTCAAAGACAAGTTCCACCACCACTCTTCATCATCCAAGGACAAGGAAGAGAAGGAGAGACAGCAAAAGGACGCCGTGCTGCGCAGCCAGATCCGGATGGGGCACTGAATCCGAACTCTCTCTCCTGAGATGAGTCGATGATGAAGATGAGGATGAGGATGGGTTAGGTTTCTATAGGGAAACTTCATCCGCTCCGCTCCCAAGTGCCGCGCCGCGCTACCTGACTATAGGCAGGTAGTGCGAGGTGCGCGGGGAGAAGATAGAGGGTATGGCCTTGCAAAAGGGGCGCGGTCCCCTGAGGGGAGGGCCGGGCCAGACAGGGTTGGAACTTGGCTTGAGGATGGAGGAGGGGGGTTCTTGGGCTGGGTAAAAAGAGTGATGGATGGCGGCGCTGGAATTCTAATTCCGCGCTGGGGGGGTTAGGAAGATTTGAGAGAATGAGGGGTTGAACTGGAAGTACCTATAGAGAGAGGGTATCACTGTTTATTGCAGTTTATTCATAATGGATCCTAACTGTCCCCACTTTCGCATCATATTCCTCAAAATGTGTCGTCCAAGATATCCTGGTTCATCTTGACCACCGTCGGGCTGTACTCGGACGGGTCCTCGAGATCCTCGCCCGCCGTCAGCAGGATGTTGTCCACAATACGCTTGCTCGCCTCGCGGGCTACGCCATGTCAGTACTCCCACACCCATGGCTTGATTAGTGGTGAACATACCTGGCGTCTGCAACAGCTTGGACGGCGGCACCGCAAACTGGATCGTCTTGGGCGGGCTCATGCCGCCAAACCCGTCGCTGTCGCTCTCCCACGTAATCTCGTCATCGTACTTGCTCGAGACGGCGGGGCCCTGCTTCCCAGAAGCAGCAGTAGCAAACACATCCCTGGTCTTGCGCCCCGCCGTCGCCGGCGTCTGCACGCTCACCCCGGGCGTCCTCGGCCCCGCAGCCGCCACCGCTGCCCTGGCCCTCCCCCCCTTGTACGCCGCGCGCGCCGGCGACATGAATGCGGCGCTCCGCAGCTGCGGCACCGCCATCTCGGGGCTCGACGTCGGCGAGTCCTCCCAGATGGGCCGCGCCTGGCTCTGCTTGTCTTTACCCTTGCCCGGCGTCGTTGTGAGCCGGTCTACCTTCCACTTGATGGGCGACACGCCCGTGGCAGAGGGGCCGCCCCCCTTGTGCGGCGTCGCCGCGATGCGGTAGTTCTTGTCGAGCATGCGGTGCAGCAGCGGGTCCGTGTTCTTGTTCTTGCCCTTGCCCTTGCCACTAAAGTTGAAGTCGTCGTCGTCGTCGTCGAGTGCAAGGCCGCTGGCGTCGAGCGAGGCGCGCGGCGTCATGGACATGTCGGGGAGCCGGGCCGTGTGCTGCTGGAAGAGCATCTCCGTGTCCTCCTCCTCTTCCTCCTCCTCCACGTGTTCGTCGGCTGCTGCGCCGGGTGTTCTGTCGCGTCTCTTGGTGTCGTACTCGCGCTTGAGGGCTTCGTAGGGTGAGGAGAGGTTGGCGAACTGCGGGCGGAGCGAGAGGGTCTTGGTTGCGGGCGGGCGCGGGGTGCTGCCGGTCAGGTCGTCGTCGTTGTCGCCGAGGGCTGACTCGTCTTGGCGCGTGTCGTCTCCGTGGTACATGGCGGACGACTGGTCCGCGGCGAGCGAGACGTCGTGGTCGCCGGCGCTGCGTGGCCGCGGCGTGTAGTCGGCGGTCGTGTCGTTGTGGACTGTGCTTTCGTCGCCAGTTATTGCTGTGTTCTCCTCGCTGCCGGCTAGCTCTTCGTATCCAGACAGCGATACGTTGGCCGAGGCCTCGAAAAATTGCTTCCAGAACTGCGACAGGAGGGGTCAGCTTGGAGTTGCCTGGCTGAGTGTCCTGAAGGAAAGTGACCTTTGTAGCGTCCCATACAGAGCGCGAATGCTCGCCATACTGCTCGACGAGGGGCAGGATGCTCGTCGTGACGATGCGGTGCGCCTTGCTGAAGTTGTGGTCGATCTCTGGGAGCTGTGAGTGGTTTGGCCGGGACAAGCAGCGGTGCCGGTCGAACCTTGCAGAGTGAGGGTGATGGACTGCTCAAGCTTCTCGAGCTCCTCGGTGAGCGTGAGATTCCTCGGTGCCGAGGGCCCGGGGCGAGACATGGTGGCGGTCGCTGTGTTTACAAGTTTGTCAACAATTGCCGTGTCAGGGGAAAGTTCAAGTTGTAGTTCAGGCGCGTGTCATTGGTATCAGCGCGATTGCGGGGTCGTTTTTGGTGGGGTGCTGTAACTAACAGCAGCAGCATGAGCTTCCAGATTGATGCATGGCAGAAGCAGGGTCTCCATTCCATCACATCGTTACGCTTTTGTCTATTGGGTATCCATAAGCCAACCTAGAGGACGCCGATACCGAGGTATAGTACAGACCAGCGAAGTGGCCGCCGGCATCAGGCCGTGTTCATCGTCCGCGCCGGCCCCTACCTCGGCCCCTTCCTCTACCACCACGGCCCCTGGCGCCTCCTCGCGCTCCCTTTGTAGAGGCCGGTGTGCCTGTCTCCTCTTCCTCCTCGTCCTCGTCCTCCTCTTCTGATTCCTCTTCCTCAGCGCTCTCCTCCTCGGACGGCGACTCTTCCTTGACCTTGCGCGCTCTGCTAGAGGTTCGCTTGGTGGTCCTCGCCCCTCTGCCCGGCTTCCTCGTGGGGCTCGCCGCCGGTGTATCGTCCTCCGTGTCCCCGACAGTACTACTGCGTGTCCGCAGGTTCGACTCGGCCGCGCCCCGTTTCCGCTTCTTGTCTCCGACGGGCGCATTCGGGTCCCATTGCGCCGGGCTGGTTGGCGCCTCGCTGGGGTCGGCGCGCGCCCTCTCCAGGATGATGTCGCCGTACTCGTCCCAGGGCAGGTTGAAGTCGTGGTAGCGCCTCGGCTGGCCCTCCTCGTCCGGCGGATCCATGTTATTTTCCCGCTCGTCGATGGCCTCGAGGTTGTAGAACTCGCCCAGCTTGGCCCAGATGCCCGGGACGCGCGTGTGCGGCCACGTGTCGGGGTCGAAGCCGTGGTTCCGCAGGTGCTCGCTGATGGCGAGTATCCGGAAGTGCTTGTGCATGCCTGGGGGACGAACGGTTAACGGCCGAAGGGGGGTCGAGCGGCAGGCCACCTACCCGCCGGCTTCCACCTGATGACCCCCTTGAACAGCGATGCGATCTGGTCGTCTGTCCACGGGTCGGTGACTGGCTTTGGCGGCTGGGGGGCGGCATGCGCGGTCGGGGTCTGCGCCGGGGTGTCGACGTCCATCGCATCGTCGTCTCGCGCCGGTGTCGCGCCCTGGGTGCTCGCCCGCCCGCCCTTCTTCTTGGGCGGCATGTTGGCGGTCAATTGGAGGCGCAAGTCAGCTTAACCTCTCAAGTAATGGCTGGCCAGGATTGTGGAGCAGGAATATGTAAGTAGAGGTTGTTGCGTCGCGCAGTGCGTTGTCGGAAGTGGAGGATGTCGGATGCTCGAGGAAGCTTGAGAGCTCGGAGCTCGGAGGTGCAGGCACCTTGGTTGTTTCTTGGCAGGCGCTGCGCGACTCATCGGTAAAGGGTTAGGGTTAAATACGCAGCCCATTTACGCGGACTTGGTCATTTCACAAACGCGTCGCACTCACAAGGTATTAGGCAAGGTACTCACATCATCGGCTCAAGCTGGATTCCGGCCACGACACCCGAGATCGGTAAACATGGCAGACGAGGAGGATCCCTCGGACCTCTTTGCCATCCCCGACTTCTGGCGGCCGTCACACTGGCCCGACCACGCCGTCGACGACATCAACACACACACCCACAACCCCCTGTTCACCTTCAACGTGCCCAGTGCCGCCTGCTCGGGAGCATCTCAGCGTCTTATCAACACGGGCAAAGTCCAGGTTTTCAACAGCGTCGAGAACGAGGGCGATGTCTTCTTCAAACTGCCCTCTTTGCTGAAGGAGCTGGCCGACCAGGAGCTCAAGCTGCACCCCCGGCCCAGCCAGCCCAGCGAGCCCAGTGTTGCGCATCCCGAACTCGAGCCTGACCCCTTGACATCCTCGGACGATGAGGACTTCTGGCTGTCTCACGACGGCGACTCCGCCAAGCCTCCCCTGTTTAGGACCTGGGAGAGCTTCGACCAGTCCGAGCAGGAGCTGGAGCAAGGAGCACCACTCTTCCTCTCCGAGGCTGGCCCTGCTGCGTTCGACGCCCTCTTAACATCCAAACACGGCGTCGGCGACCTCCCCGATGTGCTGGACGCCGCACTCTACTGCGCATGTTTGCTGAACCTCGCCCTAGGGAGGGGCTCTGTTCTGTTCTCATGGAATCCCGAGAAGAACTCGTTCGTCAAGACGGCCCCTTACCTCAGGATCTCCGGGCTGTCGCTGGACTCGGTCGCGGCCGTCGACAGCCTCTGCCTTGACTGCGGAAACTCGGCCAGGCATCTTCAAGCGTTTGCTGAAAAGACATACTCTGCCGCCTCCACTCCCACCCGGGTCGCTCTCGCGGGAGTCGTCGACCGCCTTGTGACGGTGGTCCGATCTGAGCTCAACAACAGCCGTGGCGTGAGGTCGATCCTCCAGCTGCAATCTGTGGTCCAACCGGCACAGTCGGTGCTCTCCTACTTCAAGGGCCTCGTCAAGAAGCTGGCCCAGCAGAGATCCGACGAGGGGCTGCTGTCGTGTCTCTTCCATGAGGCCCAGGCTTCAGAGTACCGGGATGGGCTCTTGAAAGAGGCGACGCGGGAAGTGCTGCGGATATTATCCAAACCGTGGACCGACTTTGTCGAGGAATGGATTGGCCTCAGGGCGGAAGGGGGCATTCCCTTGACCAAGGCGGGGCCCAGCAAAGGCTTCGTCAAGATTGCAGACAAGATGTGGATCGATGATCAGGGCTTTGAGCTAGAAGAACCCGACTACTTCCTCGACGAGGACAGAGTGCCCACGTTTGTCCCCGAGGACATGGCCCAGACCATCTTTGAGACCGGCCGCAACCTCCGATTCCTGCGCGAGCATCACCCGGAGCACCCGCTCTCTAGGCCAGACGTGGTCACCCTGGCGATGCCGCCGAAACTGGAATGGGAGTTTGACTGGGAGGCGGTATCGAAACTAGAGGCGAGGGTCAGCCAGTACCGGGACTCAGTATCCCGCGCCATCCAGGGGGTGCTTCCGGAAACACCCCGGGCGACCGCATCTTCGAGTTCCAACAAGCGGAAATATGACGCTGCCGAACTCGAGTACTTTGGCAAGGATGAAGCCCAGGTGCAGGCAAACATCGTGGCTTCAATCCGCCAGCTGGATCAACCCATGGAGAACCCCGAGCCGCAGGATGAGCTCACTCGGCTTCTCCACGATCGCCTATACCAAACACCAGCCGGATCACTCGACTCCAGCAGCCTTTCCCCTCACTGGACCCTGGTGCCTTTATTGTCCTTCGGCCCTATCATCGAAGCCCAATCAACCCTCGTCAACCAAGAATGCATGAAGCTCCTCTTCAGCGCACACCACCTCCGCGTCCACATCGACCTCCTCAGGCAGTCCTTCCTCCTCGGCAACGGCCTCCTCGTCAGCCGCCTCACCCACGCCCTCTTCGACCCCAACCTCTCCACCGCCGAGCGCCGCGCCGGCGTCGCCCTCGGCAGCAGCGGAACCATGGGCCTCCGCCTCGCCGGCCGCAAGACCTGGCCCCCCGCCAGCTCCGAGCTCCGCCTCGCCCTGATGGGCGTCCTATCCGAGTGCTACGCGTCGTCCCCTCTCCCATCATCGTCGTCATCGAGTCACAACCTCCCAGGCGACCTCAGCTTCTCAGTCCGCGACCTCTCCCCGCCCGAGATCGACCGCTGCATGGACCCGCACGCCCTCGAGGCCCTCGACTTCTTGCGGCTATCCTACAAACCACCCGCGGCCCTCCGCCCCGTCTTGTCCCCCGCCGTCCTGCTGAAATATGACCGCGTCTTTAAGCTGCTGCTGCGCGTGCTGAGGATGCTGTATGTCGTTGACCACCTCTCCTCCTCCCCCGTCCACCACGACACATATCCCGAGGGTGAGGGTGGGGGAGAGGGGAATGCAGCGCGCCGCCTCGGCATCGAGGCGCGGCACTTCGTCCACCAGGTCGCGGCCTACTTTTTTGATGTCGGCATCACGGAGCCGTGGGCAAGGTTCGAGGGGTGGTTGGACGGGGTGCAGGCCGAGGCTATCGGTGGCGCTGATAACCCTGGATCTCTGGGATCTGGGGGGTCTGGGTCTGGATCTGGCATGGGAGGTGGGGCGGGGGAGAAGAAGAAGAATAAGAAGGCGTGTGCTGCCAGCCCGGACGTGCTGCGCGAGAGGATGGAACGGGTGCTGGACGAGATTATGGGCGTGTTGTTTTTGAGGAGGAGGCAGGCGCCGGTTATGGGGCTGTTGGAGGAGACGTTTGGGGTTGTGTTACGGTTTGTGAGGGCAAGGGCCGTTGGGGAAGTGGGGCAGGGGGAGACGGCGGTGGAGTTGTATCGGCTGTTTAGGAAGAAGGTTGGGGTGTTTATTACGGTTTGTAGGGGGCTCGGGGAGAAGATGGCGGTTTCTGGTGGGGGTGGAAGGGGTGGGAGCGAGGGGGCTTGTGTTGAGCAGTTGTTGGTGAGGTTGGATATGGCGGGGTTTTATGGGAGGGGGTTTGGTGGGTGATGGATGGTGTGGTGATAGATGAAAGCTGTGATGTTGGTGGTCTTCGCTTTGATACCCTATTATTGATGTTACTCAACTGCCCGTCTTGGTTTGACTGTCTGTAAAGGCTAGGTGTCTAATGGGAAAGGAGAGCAACGTTAAAAGGCTGCTCGACGCTAATAAACTAAGCCCCTTCCTGAATCGGTGGCTATTGTGTCCCCGGGTAGTGTCCCGCTGGTAAATTCGCTCCCGACCCTATGGTTACAATTATTGTCTTGAACGGGTTTGGTGGTCTCAAGTTGACACTGCTCATACACAAGACGTGTGACTCCTTCTAGTTAACTTGAGGGAGCCCCAGGAGCCAATAAGTCTGTATCCTATTTCTCTCTTGCCGAGTCTATTGCCAAAGGGCTCGTCTTGTTAACTCTGGCCCCGTGCTGTTGAACTGGGGGACATTGAGCACCACCTTGAGTCTCGTCCAGGACCTGCGGTTGAGTCGTTTGCAAGTATTTAGCTAGTTGTAACTGGCTAGGGGCTAATTGCTGGAAAAAGTAGGATACAAGAACTCTGTTATAAGTCCGGAAACTTGGAGTTGTATGACGACCGCTTGTCCCCGTTCTCGATCATAGTGTCACATTGTTGACAACGTGTTTTAGACTGAGTAGCTTGCCAGAACGACCTACAGCCCCCTCTTGTTTTCGTTTATAAGCAGACCTGAGTAGAAGGGGAAGGAAATAGGATTTCTCCTTCCGTTTTCTACTTTTCTTTCGTATCTTATATCTTTTCCTTTTTCCTATTCGTCTTTTACTTCTTTCCTTTAAATTATGCCTCTTTTTATTTTTTTATTTACCTTGTTCTTTTAATCTTGAAGTTACTTACCTAGGGACAAATGTCAAGAGTTCCCTACAAATAAACAAACGAGCGTTGAACTGCCCTCGCCTGGGTCCAACCTCTGATGTGATTCAACACTGCCAGTTGCTATTCTGTACTGGATGTCTCCAGTCACCTACCTTTCTGATGCTTGTTGGACTATTTCGAGCGATGCGGCCGTGAACCTAGAACGTCTTCGTAGCCCAGCGCCAATGCCCAAACATGCCCCCCTGTTTATGACACATCTCTACTTCAGCTGACATGAACAAGACTACATGATATTGCGCTCAGGGGCTCAAGCTCGGGCGTCAGTTATGGTGCGTACGAGGCGACGGACGGGCAGGGCGCGTCATCGATACTTTGCATGAACGCGCAACACGTTTGATGCTTCCAACGTCCGAGGACGAGCGGCGGCCCCTTTCACATCATTACGTGCTTGCTTGACATGTGCCTTGGGTCATGTATTTCTGTTGACTCGGTCTGTCCTCCGCACAATTGTAACGATCCGGACTCGAGGCATGTCACGGGCTCATCTCAGGTCATCCTCAGAGGTAGAAGAGCTATACCGAGATACTCAGTCTCTGAGAGGGGAATGGAAACCCTCACGCCGCCATCCTTTCGGGTTTTCGGGTTAATGGAAATCTAGCGGCCGGCGATTGCCGCAGGAGTTTTCCTGATATCGGCCCCGAAGAACAGACATAGCATTGCAGACGAAGCCTAGAATTTCGGAGAACGCGGTTATCACCACTGCAAATCACGATCATCGATTAGGCCAACGATGAGCAACCAGAGTTTCGCCTTCACGTTTCGAACCCTCGGGACGGCGATTCCGGACAGCAGAGGCGACCGAGGCCGTCTTGTTCAGCGAATCTCGGCACGTCCAGAGAATGTCAACGCCTCGGATTCTTGCATCCTCCGTTCATTCGCCTCTTTGCTCCATGATTCCGAGTCCGGTGGCCGAGTCTCCGAGGCCGACAAAGCCGGGCAGTCACAAGATTCAGGGGTCGACCCCTGAGCTTTGGCCAGGGAGCCGTCAAAGACGAGGCAATTCCAGGCTCGGAGACGGAGACGCGCAGTGATTACGAGTTCTTTCCAATGCATGACCAAGAAAACAAGGGGGCAGCACAGGCTGTTGTTGTCGTCTACGCAGAGCCCCGGCCCTCTTGCCAACTGCCGCGTTTCTCGCGATGTTTCGATTATGAAAGGAGCATCTCGGCCGACGGACGGTGTGAGGCGGTGAGCGTCACGGGGTGGTTTGGCCTCACCCCTTGTCCCGAAATTGGCAAATGAAACCGCCCGTTTTTTCTCGTTCCCTTACTCGTGCGCGTCTGCCATCTGCGAGCGACTCGGTTTCGGACCTGACACTGGCAACACCTTTTGCTCGGCACACCAGACCGCGAATTGGCAAAGACATGCGGTGAAACGGCCCGATGGGTTTGTTACACAGTTGAGGAGGTACATTGTTGTTGTTACGTGGAAAAGTCAAGGTCGAGCGGCGGAGACTGCCGAATTTGCGCAACCCGCGCTTTTCGATTATTAATAAATCACTTTTTTGGGTGGTTGTTGAGAAGAGCGATTGTGCCGAGTTCAAACCGTTCTCTCCGTGCCCGACGGCCGGCATTGGAGCGGTTGATGAATGATACAAAGTACATTTTTGCTGTTGTGGCCGGGAATCAGCGAACCAAGTGCGTGGGATGGATGGGCCATAAAATCCGGACACTGTGCGCAGTCCACTGGTCCTCCAGATCTCGCGTTACACAATCATTGATGAAAATACTGGCCGAAAAGGGAAATGGAATTGGGTAAGGGTGGGGGTCACGGAAGAAGCTGCCGGGGTTGCCACGGAACGGCAGACCGCCTTCATCAGAGATGAAGGGGCTGGCCAAGGGAGCCAAGGGGCGTTTTCTCCTGATGTGGCAGGGTGGTAACGGGACAAGTCACGCGGCCGGCTGTCTCTTCAACAACAAAATAGCGCTCCGGGGGGAAGGTTTAATGATTGTGGGAGTTGCCGGAAGAGACTCCGGGATCAAGGGTTGGCATGACTCGATGCAGGTGTCATGATGAAGAAAAAAAAGAGACAACAACTGCGCGGAACCCAAGGCCTGACTCTGCAACGAGCGCTGCTCTTTGGCGTTGCTCGTTTTCTGATGCATGGCAGCAGGAAAGGTTGGGATCTTTGTCATTCTGACGCGGACGATATACAACTTCTTCCCAGCCTGCTGTTGACTGCTGTCCACTCAGGAGCTTGAGACTCGTGCAGATCTGGGAAAAAGCAGACTGCATGCCAGCCAATGGCATTGGGCTGAAATGAGCGAGAAAGAGACCCAACGCTGAACACATCGTGAGTGTCACTCGTGTTGTTCTTCTTTCGGCCAGTTTTGGAGTTGCCGGTCAAGTGACAAGCAATCCCCGACAACAAGTCCAGGTCGCGCTTCGTTTTCGGCGAAATTCTCGAATATTATTACTGTGTTCCAGGTTGTCTCTCTCTTGGGCCCATGGTCGCAGGGATCGGTTCCAGGTCCTCTTCCGTCGGGCTCCGCCAGGCCGAGGTTGGTGGGAATTGACTAGCGTCGACCAGAGGGGACACAGCGAGATCCCAGCGGCGATCGCCGGCCATGGCCAAAATATTTTGGGGCGGCTTGCCCTTCTTGGAAGTGCCGCTGCCGTGCTTGGCAGGGTTCTGGTGTTGAGCATCAATCGGCCGCCAATCGATTCTGTGCCACTGCCTGGATAATTCCGGTGGCCGGAGGAAGGGAGAGACAGGAAGGGAGATTTCCTGCGAGCAGCAAAAAACTCTGTATCAAAACCGTGACGGCTGCCGGATCTCGGTCCACAATTGCCGTGAGGGCTTGCCGAGACCCTGGCCCTGCATGGTGTACCCCCAACTTTTCACGACGGATGGGCAGGGCACCGTTTCGAATCCCATGATAATGCCAAGGGCATGGGACAGCTCGCTTCCCAGGCCTGCGTGCTGGGTCCGCTCATCCGGAGCTGGGCACTGACGTGATCTTGGAGGTGTGCGGCATGTCGCTGCCCGCGCCGAAGAAGCGGGGTGCGCGCGAAGCGGCCTGATGACGGCACCTTGGCGGGCGTCGGGCAAAGTTCGGGCTGCAGGTGATGCAAGCATGCTGCAGAATTGCCATCATCCGGAATCTCAGATGGGGGAGATGCAGCACAATTTGACAGTCGTCCCAACTCGTCACCGAGTCACCACACCTTGGAATCTCGTCTGCCATCGCGGCAATCGCGCCGATCTACCACCCTTGACACGGCACAGCCCAAGGCAGCTGGACAGTGTTGTCTCAAGTCTGGGATCGCGTCTTTTTTTAAGCTCGTGCCCCCGGGTCGGCTCCGCCGCTGGTTCGTGGAATCGTGAACGCCACATCCTGGAATCGAACAAGGGTGGAGCAGGCGGGATTTGCCCGGTTTTAACGAACATGGGCCGAAATTCAGCCAAAATTCGGGACGCCAAAACGCACCAAAGGCATTGACTTTGTTGGCTTTTTTCGTCGGCAGCCCGTGACGGTGGGTGGGTGTTACCCTGGAGGTTCCCATGTTGTGCCAGCGAGCTTGGCGGGCGCGGGATGAATGCCAATCTGAAGCCAGGCTCGGTTTGGAAGGACCAGGGCGTTCCTTGGTGGAGACATTCTGCCACCCCCTCCTCTCCCCTGCCCTTCTCCCGACGTCTCCCCGAGCAATCCAGTAATAACTATCTAAGAGGTAGCAGCCGATGGGTGCCGGTCGTCGCAGTTTGGAATTGGCAGGTGCCCTGCATGTCGTCGTTCCAGGCCTGACTCGTTCCGGGCAACGTGGCATGTCGGTCGCGGTCGGCGCAATCTGCCCTCGTTTGGCAGGTTCTGCCGGGAAAGGCCCGACGCCCCTTGGCGGGCGTGCGAGTCTCGATGCTAGCGCTCGAACTACTGGTGTTGGAAAAAGGCAGATGTGGCCGACCCAGGTTTGTTGGGGACAGACGTCTTGATATTGAAAGGCTTCGTTTGGTGGAGCACTCCCGGCTTCTAGAAAACGCCCCTCCTTATTCCATTTTTTTATACGTCGCACAGAACCCGCAGGAGTGGGTTCACGATACGGACCCTCCCAGAGCCTCAGTTCTTGGATCGCCCACCTCCCCACCCGACCCTTGAAGGGGACCACTTTCATCCGACGCCATGCGACGACGCGGCTGCCCGTTCCACACCAACACGCGCGCCCGCGGCTGACGCGCAGGACAACAACTCGAGGGATCCAAGAAGATGCAGCCCTGATGCCGCTGTGCCTGATCTCGGCGGGTTTTCGGAAAAAGTACGGCGTAACCCTCGTCGAGGTCCTGGGGGATGAATGAATTTCCCTTCGCCTTCCTCTCTCCCTGTTTTTTCTCGGCGGGACATCCGATATCGCCGCAGGCCGCCCGAGGCCGCGGCAACTGGGCGAAATAGCCAAATCAGAATGCTACCCGTCGACGGACGTGGCATTGCCTCAGGGAAGCTCGCTTGTTCTCGAACAAAGCACCCTTCCCGCTTCCGCAGCAGGGTCTTGTTGGAGGTCGCCGAGCCGTCGTCATATCCGCCGATGGGACGGTACGAGCGGCCACAGTGCGAGCCTGCCGCCGTCGCCACGTCGCCAGGCAATCCTTACCCGTAGAATACATGTCCACACGAAGTATGTATTTTCGCCGAGTCGCTGGGTTGGCCCATGCGCAAACGAACAGCCGAGGCAGACAGGGAGCAAGGGGAGGGATTTCGCGTCTCGGCCAGTTTCGCTCGACATTCTTGACTCGTGGGTGCTGCACATCATCGCCCCGAAACTGTCAGGATTCCACCTTCTTTCCGCATTCGCGCCAGGCGGAGGGATGTGGGCGGGCGGTTCCGCCCCTGCTTGGTGCGCGTCCGCCCCCTGAGCTCCCACAGAGGCCCCGCCGCCCTCGAGTTTGGATCGAGAATGGAGAAGCTGCCCGTCGTGGGACGTGCCGCACGGCGGAGAGGCTGAGATGCATCCACAGCGGCCTGCGTGTCGCACGTGTGATGGCACAGACAAAGGCGTGGGGACTGGACGCTAACGTTGAAGAATTGGCACAAGCCACTGAGAAGCTTCTGAGCCGGGCGAGTTGCGATTTTACGAGGCCAGATCCAGGAATGCAGGTCCAGCATCCGACGGCTCTTCTCAGATAGCCGGAGTACCCGGCGGTAACCAGCAACGCAACCCTCTCACCGCAACTCGGGCGCCTTGGCCGCCATGGCCGCCACGCCATTCACCCATGGTCCCGGAAGTGAGGGCTCGGATGATGAAAAATCGTGGCAGACGTCTTGCGAGCCAAGCCCTCGCCGCGCCAATAACTTTAACCACGACTAGTTAGTGGTTCCCGGGCGTTCAACTTGTCTGTCTGTGCAACACTAGCGAGGGGTCCCCGCTCTGATGGCTTGCTCCGGCATTGACGTGTGTCTTCTCAGAGAAACCGCGCCAGAAGAGTACGAGTCGTGATGAGACAGCTGCTGAGTCTAGCTGACGGCGCAGCAGAAGCCCATTTACCACGGCCTTCTCCGGGAATTAATCGTGTTTCTGTTGAAGATATTCGTATCCTCTGTCATCTGTCATCCACGGGTGGTGCCCCAGCCCCCCTTGCATCGCACTGAGAAAGTGTCGATCAACTACCGACGGCCGTCCAGGTCACACACAGCTTCGTCGCAGAGATCACGCCACATTTAGGGGCGAGAGAGGATGATGAATACTCTCATATTTCTGACGAGGCCTCCTGCTGACACCATACCCGGGAACATCGACTTGCAAGTTGATGAGATCTGACATCCTTTGTGTACCTCCATAGCGGGATGACGGCCGAGTGGCAACGGAGAAACCAGTGGCGCCTTCTCAGCATGTACTTCGTACAGTAAGCGCACAGTGTGAGTGAGACCACCGGGCACGAACGTCACTCGACGATCAGTTTGGCTTAGTCCGGATGCCGGTGCAACTTGAACAGGTTAGCGCGTTTTTCTTGCCTTCCCGGGAATTGGCGCGGTAAAAATGTCGAGACAACATTCGCAGAACCCGAATAGTCCAGGCGACTGGATCAGAGCGCCGCAGATCACGCACTCGGGAGGCATGATGGGAGAAGGGACATCACCTTCGAACCCGCGCTGGTGCCTTTGGAATGCGCCACCTTTTAGCCTGGCACGAATACCTGTGCCCTGGTATTACCGCTGTACTCCGGCGCGGAAGATAGTTACGTGGAACTCGCCATCACATGTGCGCAGAATCCACCGAGCCAGGCCGGCATGTCCAGTCCCTCCCTCAGTTCCACCCTTGTTTGTTTGTTAAGTACTGAACTCTTGACATTTGTCCTTGACTTCAAAATTAAAAGAAAAAGAAGGTGGAGAAAAGAAGCGAAAATTGAAGCAAAGGGGTAGTAAAATAAACAAAGAAAATAGAATAGGAAAATAGAAACTGGATAAGAGAAATTCTACTTCTTTTCCTTCTCCCCAGGTCAGCAGTTGTACCTCTAAACGAACAAACGTGGAGGGGACGGTACAAGTACTGTATGAGAAGACATCGCTTTCCGAGCACTGACATGCTTCGTCGCGCGCGACACCAGTCCCTGCCTTCCTCTGCCCACCTCGGGCCATGGCGTCAAGGATCCCTCGGCCACGGGTTACGACGCTGCAAGGTGTGTGCGGCGGAGCCGGCACTGTCTTTGTTGAGGTAGCGCCTTATCTGCTGCCGTGCGATGATCCCTTCTGGCGACTCCAGCGCATCGTATGAATACACGGTACATGGACGTAAGCAGCGCTGATTTGCGGACATGCACATCATGGAGGGACGGTCTGCAAAGGAGGTTGGCGATAGGCATAAATGACAAATGGAGCAGCATCTTGCGTGAGCGATACCGGATGATGGCGGGCCAGTCAAACGATGCCATCCGATGCCAGAGGGCTGCTGCAACCGCGCACTTTATATCCCACCTTGGTAGCCCGGTACATGCATGGCTTTTTGCCCGTAAACAGAAAGGACTGGCCGTATTTTTCTCTTTTCAATAATTTCGCGCCTTCCCGCCTGTTCCCTGGTGTTCCCTTTCGCCCTGCAAGTGGTCCGAGCGCCCAGCCCACCTGCCATTTTGTGGCACCCCCTCCCCCCGTTTTTCTTTCCCAATCTTCTCTTACCTACCCACTTCCTCTCCCGCATCGCGCCCCATCTCTTTCCCACAACAACAAACCCGCTCTCGCGCGCAGCCACTGCATTTGCAAACGCTGCATCCGAGGTGCAGATAGAAGCAGGAAACTAAACACTTTCCACGCATAACGCTTCGTTTTTTTTTCGCTGCCCAAAGGCGTGCATCGGGTCCATTTGCATCCGCCTCGAAGGGACCTCGAATTTTTTCCTCGTCCCGGTCCAGGCTGTCCCCACCCAGGCACCCTTCCCTAACGGCTGCTCGCGCAACTGGGGCCCGCCACCTGCGCATCAGCCAAGTGCCCCGGCAGCCCTCGCCAAAACATTAAAGAGGACGCGCAGCACGAAAAAAAGTGGTTGTCCCCACACCGACTTTCCACTCAAACCTCCCCATTTCTCTCTCCACTTCCCACGTCTTCTCCCTTGAGCCTCATTTTCCACTTCGGGTCTTCTCCACCTTTCAGCACGCGTCTTGGACAACCCCATCTCGCGGCTGCAAGGTCCCACAACTCTGCTCGGACGACGCATCGCTTCGCACGCGCTGCATCTACACGGGACCACGAAGCCAAACAACTCGGCGCAAAGCCCGGACGCAGTTTCGACTCGCCGACGTCTGCACCGCTCAAGTGCATAACCAAGCCAACAGTCGTCGCGTGCAAAACTGCCCGCACGATTGATTCGACTGCCTCGAGACCCAGCCCCGCCCCGTCGCGTCTTTTGAGGCCTCGACACAGCTGCACCCGCCGTCGTCGGTCCTCGACAGCAGCACGCAAGGCCTTTTCGCGCTCCGGCTCGGATGGTCTTTCTGTGCTCGCCGCTTCACGGTTTTTGAGCGACGGATTATGGAAGGTCTGCCTAACGGCTCGGCGAATGCTATAAACACGACGGTGGCTTCTTATCCCTCTTCGTCAGCAGCATCACCGCACCTCTCTCAGCAGCAGCACCCGCATCACCCGCACCACCCGCACCACCACCAGGCTCAGTCTTCGGCAGCCCCTCCCCACACGCTGCCACCGCTCCAGCCAAGCAACCCTGTTATGCAGCAGGGCCCTTACGGGAGCTATCCCCACACTCCGAGGACGCCCGCAACCCCCAATACCCCGAGCTCCACGAGCACCATGACCAGCTATCCGCCCCCGCCTCAGCAGAATGCGGGCCGCGGCAACTACCCCATCATGGGCAACAGCTCGTACCCGCAGCAGCCGTACCCCGGCTCTTCGTCGAGCATGATGCCGCAGACGACCACGGCCGCCTCGCATCCCCAGCCCATCGCTCCCGCCCCGGCCACGGCCGGCGGCCGCGCCCCACCCGTCCTCCGCCCGATGCCCGCCGGTGGAGTCATGTCCCAGCCCGGCATGAACTCGCCCTATGCCCAGAGCCCGCTGATGCCGCAGACTTCCATGATGCCCGAGGGCGATACGCCGACCCATGTGGTCGGCTCGCAGGGCCGCAGAGGCATTCTGCCCAGCGCCCCAGGCCGGCCCGCGGCGCCCGCTGCTGGATCTGCCCAGGCTAAGAACCAGATTCCGCAGAAGGATGCCGATGGAAAGTTCCCTTGCCCTCACTGCACCAAGACCTACCTGCATGCGAAGCACTTGAAGCGCCACCTCCTCAGACGTAAGTTTTTGCCACTTCCCTGTCGGCTCCCTTGCGGGCTGGACTTAACGACCCCTGGCAGATACCGGCGACCGCCCGTACATGTGCGTTTTGTGTCACGACACCTTTTCGCGCAGCGACATTCTCAAGCGGCACTTTATCAAGTGCTCTGTCCGTCGCGGCAACCCGACTGGTGCTAGCCACCTCTCGCACCCCCAAGCTCATGTCAAGAAGAACGCGGCTGCCCAGCAGAAGGCTCTGGGTACTGAAGGCGATGTTAATCACATTAACGGTATGGGAAACATGCCTGCCGACGGAATGGTTCATCCGTTTGGCATCATTCCCGCTTCTGATGGCATGAGCAACGTGGCCAACGATCAAAGCCAGCTCTCGAGATCTAGCAGCATGAACAGAATCGCCGACGACGCGAACCGCGATAGGAGAAGCATGACCGCGTCGGTCATGGGCGCGTCGACGCGCCCCGCCAGCTTCGAGCAGCCGTACAACGGCGGCGAGGTCGCCAACAACATGACGGCCAACATCAACCCGCAGCTGGCCAACTACAGCATGCCGCAGAACCAGAACGGGATGCCCATGTTTGGAGGGTCAGGCTCGACCGATTGGTCTCAAATGTTCCAGGCTGGTGCGCACTCTACCTACGTCGATACGATCCCACCTAATACCGGACAGGCGCAGATGCAGACCGTAACCAAACCCGAGCCTAACCAGGGCTCCGCACGAGCGGCTGGCATTCCTGGCGACCAACCCACCGACTCGTCCCTCTTCCCCTCGTGGGGAGTACCGTCGTCGTACCCGAACACTTACCACCAACTCTCCAGCAAGATCCTCAACTTTTTGCAGTCCTCCCCTGCCGGCGCTAGCACGGCCACCTCCAGCTTCCTCGACTTCTACTTCCATTCCGACAATGTCCGCAACTTCCTCGAGAACTACACCCACTTCCATGCTCACGTGTCCATCCTGCACGTTCCCACCTTCCGCGCCATGGAGACACATGCCGGCCTCGTCGCAGCCATGTGCTGCGTCGGGGCGTGCTACTCGGACCGAATCCCTGCGGCTAACATCCGCGAGGTTATGGACCTCCTGAAGGCAGCACTCGAAGCTTCGTCTCGCATGTATGCGTCTCTGCAGCTTGGCAGCGCAGAGCCTGGGTACGAGTGGGCCTCCTTTGGAAGCAATAAGACAGATCTCGAGGAGCTGCAGGCAATCATGCTTACCCAGAACCTCTTCACTTGGCACGGCACCCCGGCGCAGCGCGACCAGGCACGGCGGACATTCCCCCTGATCGCGACGTCCGCTCGCAAGGCCGGTCTGCTCCGTCTCACAACGGACGGGTCGCTGTACAGCATGGTTCACCAGCCTGATTTCTCGCTCCCGAACTTCCCAATTTCCCAGTTCAGCTGGCACGCCTGGGTGGAGCAGGAGAAGCGTATCCGGACAATGTACATGATCTTTGTCTACGACGTGGCTCTTGGCTTGTACTTTAACACTGGGCCTGAGTTTGACCCCTTTGAGATCCGCCTTCCGTTACCGGCCGACGATGCCGCCTGGGATGCGAATGACATCAATGAATGCGCCGAGGCGCTCGGGCTTCGCGGACCGGATGCCGTCAAGATGCGCAATCCCGACGGCACTCAGAGAAGCAATCAACCGGAAATCCACTTGGTGCTCAAGGCCCTTCTTGACAGCAACTACCGTATCCAGCCCGGGTCCACCAACTTGTTCGGCAAATTCATCCTGATCCATGCGCTTCTCTCCATCATGAGGCGAGCTCAACTGGAAGGCGGATCGGCGATTTTGCATCGTTCGGGCACGCCCGTCCCTGCGCATGCTTGGTTCGTTGGGGCTCGAGGCAGTCCCAGTAGCAGCGGCCGGGCCACTCCAGTCGATCTCGGGGCCAACCTGCTAGATTCGCAGACAGCCAAGGCGCTCATGACTGCGCTGGACAAGTTCAAGAGCAACTGGGACCACGACATGGCGACTCAGTTCCCGCCTTCTCCGGCCGTCAATCCGCGCAGGTATGGGTTCACTAGGGATGGGATTCACTTTTACTGGCTGGCAACGTATCTGCTCAAGAGCACACGGACAACGGACCTGCAGATGGCGCCGGACCAACGGTTTGCCTATGTCATTCATCTTCTCAAGTCGGTCAAGCAGTGGGTGTTGACGGACGGGGCTTCTCGAGGGGAGGAATTGGGATCTGTTGGGGATATCGATGCGGCGTACGGGGCCAAGGATGTGACACTCGACATGACACAACTCTTTCGACCACTTTCGACGGTGAGGAAGTCGCCAGGTTATGCGGCTGCTCAGGCAGGGAGCATGCAGAACCAGCAATAATCACAACGGGATGATGTGACGGGCACACATTCCCTCTGCATCAGCGGCGTTTTCGACTCTTGTTTTGTTTTTCTGGGGGTGGGGGGGGGGCCCTTTCCGTTATTTCTCTCTTGTCTTTCGTTCATGATAGCTGGCGCCTTTTCTTCGTCTTCCGAAAAGTCGTGGCAATCCCCTTGTTGCATCAGATTGGCACACGCGGCGGGTTGTTTGCTTGCATCACGAGGATGGGTGTTGCGGTGATAGATTTCCTAGGGGTTCTGCATTAGAGACCTTCTCACATTCGACAAGGACAAATAGACCGAGAAGGCGGTTCACGGGTCTCTTCTTCGGTTCTGTCGGGAAGAGCGGCTGGGGGGGTATGGTGGACCATCGCCGGCGATAATGAACGTTTTCGACCCTACTATCCTCTTGTGCTGGCTAGCCCGTTCCTGGTCTCGCGAGGAACGGGCGCTGGCTGGTGTTCGCAAGGCTCGACGGATGTACTTCTCTTGGAGGGTGACGGAGGGGCGGGTGTGGTGGTGGTGGTGGTTTTGGGAAAGGAAGCGGCAGAATATTATACACGGGACTCTCTCCGGAGGGCAGTGGCAAAAGGAGGAAGCATGGTCAGGTGGATGGGGTGTACATCATTGTCAGGCATTACATACATACGTTGCGTTAGAGAGCTTTGGCCCGGCGATGCCAACTAGAGGCGAAAACATGCAATAAAAGTTGTTGACTATTGTATGGTGGTTGCTCTGTCTGGTGTTCTGGTATTACACCCCAGCAGCTCTCTATTCTCTTGCACGAATGCTGCCCTGTATGCCTCTGCTTGGTGACCATCTTCCACTCCTCCAGGTTTCTGAGGGGATTGCACACTGTCTTGCCGCGCTGCCATCCATCCATCCACCCTTGCTGACCTCGCTCTTGGAGAAGTACTCCCGTCCCACCGAGCCTGCCACCGCCGCTTCAAGCCCCCTCATATCATACACACCCTTCGATGCCCTACCATGCAAATGTAACCTTGCCCAGCCAGCCGATCTTGTTGCTCCCCCATCCCACGAGGGCTCACACCACCTTTCCACCTCCCCTCCCTCAACAACAACGCCCGCTCTCCATCCATGTCATGGGTATCGTATCGTCCCCCCCCCCCCCCCCCCCCCCCCCCCCCCCCCCCCCCCCCCCCCCCCCCCC